>VMOF01000220.1:39794824-40037324 GCA_011764245.1 Trialeurodes vaporariorum | reverse complement strand
ACGTTGCCACATTGCACGCGCCGCCACAGGTCCATGGTGAATGTTCATATTATTTGAGAAAATATCATACATACGAAAAAGGCAGACAACGCGACAGTGGAACACGGGCGTCATTTCGCAATTTTCTTGGGGGGGGGGGGGGGGGGCTCAAGCCTCTCTTTTCAATTCGGTATTTGACGTTTTGTCAAGTAGTTTTCCCGCTTATTTAATCACGTTAAAAAAAAAAAAAAAAAAAAAAAAAACAAGCAGGGAAAATTCCAACACGCAGGTGTTGGAAAAGCGTGCCACTAAAGTCTGAACGTTTTAATGTTTTTGCTAGCAATGATATTTAGACACCATTCATTAGAAAAGAACCAAGTGACATGCAGCTGATCTCGAGAAAATTGAGTCCAAAGTTGAAGAGCTAGCTTTTAAACAAAAAGATTTGAATTACTAACGTTATGATTTCATTCAGTTACGGTGTTTTGTTTTTGCATTTTAACACCGGCAAAGTGGAATTTCCCATGCACGAGAGGTATTTAATTTTTAGCGTTTAAAGTGACTTGGTTTTTTTTTTTTTTTTTTTTTTTTTTTTTTTTTTTTTTTTTTTTTTTTTTAGCATAATCACGAAAAAGGAATCTCTAAAAGAAACCAAGAGGCAGTTGGTTCACACTGTTGATTATTAAGTCAGTTCCAAATTATATAAAAGGAACCAAGTTGGAGTTGGTTTTTTACGTGACTCAGATTAAGGTTACACCTAATCGGAAAAAGGAACCAAGTTTTCATTTGATTGCATCATACGGACAATGACATCAACGAAGCTCATCAGCTCCACTTTTACCGAGAATTTCGACGGAAAATAATTGTTATTAGAAGAAGCACTTGTTGCTTCGAGATTCAGTATTGCTAGCTCTAACAACTAATAACTCAGTTTTACAAAAAAATGTCACTTGGTTCTCTTGTGACAAATGCTGTCCAATGGAGCTTGTTTGGTGACAAATGATGAAAAAAAAAAAAAAATTTAGATCAGATGTATCTATGAGAAAATGTGTCAAAGGAGTTGTTTTTTTCAAAACTTTGGAGGGGTCTAGCTCAGAAGAGAAACATTTGCAAACTTTGGAGGGGTCTAGCTCAGAAGAGAAACAATTGCAGCACATTTTTATACAGGAAAATAAAATCTTATATGTTGACTCCAAAGATACACTCCATTAGACCCCCAGAATTTTCCATCATCTCCAAAAAAAATGTGTCCAGCAAAAATCCGAACCTGGGTGCGGCGAGTGGGTAGGGGTTAGGACCACTGTACGTACGATCTAAAGACAAACCCTCCGAATATTCCACCATCTCTAAAAAAAATTGTCCAGCAAAAGTTCGGGTCCTAACCTATGCGCGGCGAGGGGGGAGGAGAGAACCACTACGGACAATCTTATAGAACAAACCCTTTGAATTTTCCACCATTCCAAGAAAAATTTGTCCAACAAAAGTTCGGGTGCGAACCTGTGTGCGGTGAGGGGGGAGGACCACTTCGAGCAATCATAGAACAAACCATTCGAATTTTCCACCATCTCAAAAAAATTGTCCGGCAAAAGTTCAAGTTCGAACCTGTGTGCGGCGATTGGGTGGGGAGGGTGGCATGACCACTACGGAAAATCTTATAACAATAATCCCTTCAAATTTTCCACAATCTCAAATAACATTTGTCCAGCAAATGTTTGGGTCCGAACCTGTGTGCGGCAATTGGGAGGGGGTGGGGGTTAAGACCACTACGAAGAATCTTAAAACCAACCCTTCGAATTTTCAACCATCTCAAAAAAATTGTCCGGCAAAAGTTCAAGTTCGAACCTGTGTGCGGCGGGTAGGTGGGGGAGTAGGACCACTACGGACAATCTTAAAACAAACCCTTCGAATTTCCCGCTAGCTCAAAAAAATTTGTCCAGAAAAAGTTCAATTTAGAACCTGTGTGCGGCGAGTGGGGGGGGGGGGGGGGGGGGGTAGGACCACTACGGACAATCTTAGAACAGTCCCTTCGAATTTTCCACCATCTCAAAAAAAATTGTCCAGCAAATTTTCAGGTCCGAACCTGTGTGCGGCGATTGTGGGGGGGGGGTGGTAAGACCACTACGGACAATCTTATAACAATAATCCCTTCGAATTTTCCACCATCTTAAAAAATGTGTCCAGCAAAAGTTCGGGTCCGAACCTGTGTGCGGCGAGTGGGGGGGGGGGGGGTTAGAACCACTACGGACAATCTTAAAACAAACCCTTCGAATTTCCCACCAACTCAAAAAAAATTGTCCCGCAAAAATTTGGGTCCGAGCCTGGGTGCGACGAAAAAAATCAATACTAGTGGAATATAGGTTGGCACGAATGACTTAGGTTGCTTGACCTGTATAGAATTCCCGTTCAAAGGAATTCGAGTTTGACGCTTAATAGTTTAATGCAATTAACAGGAATACCAAAACTTTTACAATTTTAAGAAAATAGACGCCGAGACCTCCTGGATCGCAGCAATAACTTAACAATTAATGAAACCAGTTTTAAGAAAATAGGTTTTTAATTTTTCAAACCTTTCCCGCCAAGGTGTGGCCATAAGCAAGACATGCAACACATATATTAGATATGAAAACGAAAACAAAAAGCGTACCGTATATAAAATATACGGCACGCTTAAAAAAAAAAAACCTCTCTAGAGTACTCTATACGTGAAATTAATCGATTTGTCTTATCACGACATGCAATATGAGGATTTTACGGCGTTTTCTTAAAATCTTACTTAATCCAATTAATCTGAATTATTTTATCTTACTTGTTCAAGTCATTATTATCGAATATTGGTTAAATATACTATTAATCAATAATCGAATTATTGTAACTAATTATTAAGCCGAATTAGCCGAGCCCCCCTCCCATATGTCCCTTTTTTATCCGGAGCCCTGCAAAGTTTTGAAAAATTTGTTGATTTGGGGGGGAGTCCACAATTACGAGCCACAGTTAGGAGGTATTTTTACGCGTAAATTTCATTTTTGACCTCCAGAAATTCAGAAGTTTAGACTGGCTCTGTACTTTCAGGTAATCTTGTATCTTTACGTACAAGGTACAAGGTACAATCTTTCGCTACTTCCTAGTTACGGCTAAAAGACTTTGAAAAATAATTACTGAAATCTGATGATTGTATTTTTTGAAGCCAGCATTTTATGGATGATACGACGCGTCTTACACGAGATATCTGTTGCGCAATTTGTAGAAAAGTCAGTGCTCTCACAAAGCAGAGGTGGGCGCCCGGCTGGCCCGAAGAAGTAAAGCTGTCGCCCATTAATGTAAAAGTACTGACTTTTCTGCGTTAGCAGATATCTCGCTTCAAAAGCGTCGTATCGAAAAAAATGATGCAGACTAAAAATCTTGCGAAGGGTTTTTTTCCATCGAATTTCAGTGATTATTTTCCTTATTCTTTGCCATCGTAACTAAAAATGTGTGCTATTAAAGGTACTAAAGTTTCCCGAAAGAATCTTCCACATCATGGCGAGAGGGAAATTTTCTTACCCCCACTCCACAACTCGAGCAGTGAGAGATATAGTATCACTGTCGAATGATTGGGAGGGCGGAGACATTGAGTCGGAGTGCTACGAATGTTGTAATCTCGATGAGAGCCGAGGGCTGATTCGCACATCACTTCTGCCGTCTTTCTTGCATTGGAGAGGTCAAAATATTTCCCTTCTCGCCGTGATAAGGGAGATTCTTTTGGGTTCTCTAGTGTTAGTACAAGATTACTTAAAAAGTACAGTCAAACTTAATTTTTTGGATCTCTCAAGGTCTTGAGTGGATTTTACACGTGAAAATACCTTGAGATGCCAATTTTCATGATGTTTGCTTCACAATTGAATGGGGCTGTTCCAAAAATAACCACAAGTTTTTCAAAACTTGGGGGGGGGGGGGACCCAAGCTCAAAAAGGAGGCATTTTTGGACCCATGATTACGTAAGAAAGTCTTATTTTGGCCCCAATTATGTCCCGCAGTTTGGCACGTTACTTTTGCTACGCTTTGTACTAGCCGTTAGTCCTGCCTCGACGATTCGACGCAACCCGCACTACAACCTTTCTCGGTCTTCAGTGAACAAAAGAAAAGAAAGATGAGAGAGCGTTCATTTCACGTGTAGTGCCGGTTGCGTGGAATCGTTGCTCTGCTGGTACATATATTAGCGCAAACCTATGGAATCTGATTTTGATAAATGTAGCAGTGGGTATAATATGAACTTTTTGGATCCTTTCAGTAAGAGAACCTTAAAAAAAAAACACGATACAAATATATATTTGTCCCTCTTCTTCCTTCCTTCTCTGCGACCTTGTTTACGTCGCGTCTATTTCCGTTGCCTATAAGTAGCAAAACTTTTTCTTATTCGATTAAATGCAATAACAAAAAAACAAACAAAAACCAAAAAACAGAAAACAAAACATAAAGACAAAAAACAAAAGAAAATGTACCGAAGTTTCAGAGTAAACTAGTGAAATTACGCATATCTACAGCATACTACTTGTCTCGGTTCACAAACCTACAAAATAGTCACTTAATCATTAAAAAATTTCCTTTCCAGCTTTCTACGTTCACGTTCGTCTATTTTAAAACGCAAATTACCCTAAAATGCGTTGCGCCGATCAGCGATGTGTTTTTAATTCGTCTTATTGATTTATTGGGCTGTTCCTGCGTTATGAAGAGAAACAACAAACCCAATTTGGTATTTTTGTTGAATCTTTAAGTTTGATGGAAAAAAGTTACCTACACATTTGAAGTTTGGGTGCATATGATTCGCTTGTTTCGCGACTTTTCCCCCCGGCAGATTGGCTTTACATTGTACTTTAGATGTTCCTTTCTTACTGATGAACATGAGATTGGTTTTATCGCTGGTACTAATCGGAAAATTTTATTGGTTGCTGCTTTTTCAGAAAGGGTGGAAATATTTTGGATTTCTTGGGTTCTTTTAAGTTCTTTTTAAATCGTATCATTCAATTTTATATGATTGAGTATCTACACATGGGTTGCAACTGATTGTTTGCTTTACTAGTCTAATCAGAGGTTTTTTTTTGGTTTTTGATTTTTATGTTAGGTTTTTTGCCTCTTTTTCCAGAGCATAATAAAATTTTGAATTGTGTTTTATTTTTGTAATTTGTTCGCGCGAGTATGTATTTGTAAGTGTGTGTGCGTGTTAAAAAGGAAAAAATGCGGTCCGACCGACGAAGTTTTCGATCTTCGCCGTACGATGTCAAATTCTATCAGATATGATGCTTCAAAAAACAAAATAATCAGAAAAATTCATTTTCAAAAACTTTGATCCAAAAACATTCCGTTTGTTAGGGCAACTATCATTTTTGGGGCGGGGGGGGCGGGGGGGGGGGTGGGAGGTTATTGGAAGTATTAATTCTGAAAGATTTTACTAACAAGGGGAGGCTCAGAAGTCGCCGCCTCCGATTTTGAAAGCAATTGCACGAAAATGTAGCTAAAGTAAAACTATTAGACCCGTGTTTCTCACTTTTTGCCAATGGGCCTTCCTAAAGAGTCAGGAATTTTTTGAAAGTTGCCAAAATTCAAATAAATATTCGGAACGCTCTCCGCTCGGGTTTTTTTAATGTGAATTTCGGCAACTTTCAAAAAATTCCTGACGCTTTAGGAAGGCCCATGGCCAAAAAGTGAGAAACACGGGTCTAATAGTTTTACTTTAGCTACATTTTCGTGCAATTGTTTTCAAAATCGGAGGCGGCGACTTCTGAGCCTCCCCTTGTAAGTCTGATCTAAAATAAAAGTTCATTTCACCGGCATTTTTCCTTGACCGTTCCATCATGAACGGTAGCTTGGGTTGCTACTTAAAAATTTTGATTGGGGGGGGCGGGCGAAACCCATCTTAAAGGGCGCCTTCCAGAAATTTTGTACACGCCAAAAAGTAGATCACATTGAATAGGGGGGAAGGTGTCCTGAATGTTTCGTTTTCATTGGTAAAATCATTCTAATGTGTTTGGGACCCCCCCCCCCAAGACGCCTTAATAGACTTTCATTTGAATGCGGCATTCACGAGAAAAAGCCCACTCCGGGTAGTCTGGGACACCATGTATAATTCAATAGAATAGTGCAAGTAAACGGTGTGATAACGACATAAGACTAAAACTGAGTTTGTTGTTCCAGCTTTTTTCTCTCTTTTCATCGCTGGATTTATGATATCTTGGATTGCCGTAGTCCTGCCAGAATTCAAAGATGGAGAAGTAGATATACCAATGACGAAAGATGATTTAACATGGACGATTGTCCTATTTGATCTTGGGACCCTCATTGTCCCATCACCCAGTGGATACCTGATGGACTGGTTTGGCAGACTATTCTGCCTTCGATTAAGCTCCATATTATCTTTATTTTCAGCAGCTTCTTTAGTATGCGCGACTTCGGCGTACCATCTTTGGGCTGCAAGATTTCTTGCTGGCATGTCAAAGGGAATCGGCTATGCAGCAGCCACACTCTATGTCGCAGAAATAGCAGGCTCTAAAATTAGAGGTGCCTTGAATGGTCTGTTCATAGTCATGATGTCGGTCGGTGCACTACTTGTAATAGGGGTTGGATCTCTAGTTTCTTTTAAAGCCCTTAATTGGATCGCACTGATTTTTCCAATAGTCCAGTTTATTTGTCTTCTCTATGCTACAGAGTCTCCTTACTATTTCTTTATTCGAAACAAAGAAAAGTTAGCTTCTGAAGCCTTGTGTCGGGTTAGAAACAAAGCAGATATAGTTTCCACTGACAAAGAACTTGAACTGATTCGGAGGAGTGTTGAGGAAGAAATGAAGCGTCCGAAAAGCTTCTCAAGCATATTCACCGAAAAAGCCAATAGAAAATCGCTGTTCATCATGCTTCCGGCATTTATGCTTCAGAGGTTGGGAGGTGTAACCATTCTTGGAACTTATGCCACTACGACCCTCCCGTCGAATGAATTCTAAAATTCCAATCACTCATATGGCAAGCGCTTTGGTCGCCTTAATATTTTCTTTAATGTCTCTTGCTCTTGTGGATTGGTATGGCCGCAAACCATTACTATTAATTTCATGTCTTGGATTCAGCCTTACGATGGGAGTGTCGGCTGTATTTTACTACTGCTATCAATTAACAGATACGGATGTTACCCGGTTCTTTTTCGTTCCACATATTGCCATGGTTGTTTTTAGTGCATTTTACTCCATTGGTCTAGGTCCAATCCTCCATACTCTACAGGGTGAACTGTTCCCGACTAGCGTCAAGGGTCAAGCATCAGCCATAGTTATTGTAGCTCTCGGGATTTCCAACTTTATCGTACATCGAATTTACAAGGTTGTCGCTAGTTGTATGGGTGTCTACTTAATGTATGTTCTTTCAGCCATCTGCGGTTTGATTACATTAATGTTTACGATTTTTTGTATCAAAGAAACGAAACGAAAATTACTGACTGAGATCCAAGAGGAACTTAATGCACAGGTAGACGCGTCTTCAAAATTGGAACGAACGGCCAATGGTGAAAAGTCTGTGGCAGCGGTCGTGTGTTAGATTTCAGAAAGAGTACTTTCAAAAGGTACACCGAAAATAATGGACTTCGCCGAGCAAAATATGCGCCTGCGAAATACGGACTACTGCTCTGATTAAATGAGGTTAGCCCAGGTTGAATTAAATGTATTTTAAAAAACACGGCCACGACTGCTATAACCTATGTACGAGGAATATGAGCTAGAAAAGACTTAAGAATGGTTCATTTCACAGATTGCCGAATGAAATATTTGTTCATTCGTGATTCTTTAGGGAGAAAAAAAAAGTCATGATTGGACGTCCAGATTGAGGATTCGTTGCAGTTTCATTACGTAATTTTTGTTTTTGATTTTTTGCAAAGCTGTCCAGCCACGCAATTGCCAATAATTTTCCAAATGCATTTCCAGAGAAATTATGAACAATATTCTCACTTGATGATCCAATTTCTTAAAAGTTCTTTGAACTTTTGAGGCGGGATTTGGAATAAAATTTATTGCTTTCGTGCAGCTGAAGTTTAAAGATGAAGAAATAGATTCATACAATGAATGATACTTTTACAGGGATGGTCATCATATTGATCTTGGAAACCTTTTGCTCCAGATGATCTCTCGAGCCACCTTGGCCGATCGTTCAGTAACCAATCAAGTTATAAGTCGTCTGATTCACGGCAGTATTAACAATACACAATCCGACCTACAGAGTCGATACGCAAACTTTGAGCTGTGTAATTATTAGAGGCGACCATGAAGCATGAAGAGAGCTTTCGAGCAACCTCAGGCTACGTGGCCCAAATCAAGCTTCATATACGCAAAAACGCAATAAAAAAAAAATACGAAAAAAACTAAGAGAAAAATCACCTGGTTTCATACGCCAATTTTTGCAACCTCGCTACTGAAAGAGCTGACACTGGAGACGTGGTGCTTAATTTTATTGACGTCTATCTCTCGTAAATTTCTCGTCACCTTCTGCATTCATCTTTTGAAAAGTTCAAAAAAACAAGTTACAAAATCTAGCTTCCAACTATGCGATTAACCAGCCCCCCCTTCCATTCCGCAAAAAAATTTATCTTCTGGGGCATCAAAAGAGGCTAAACTTTAGCGGTTTTAAAGTAAAAACTACAAACCGTTAGGTTTTGTTTCTTTGCTAACCAGGAGCAAACTTGTACAGAGGAAGTCCTGAACGCAAAATATGTGTACTTTAGATAGTTTTAAAATGTTTAACCCCTTGTTTTAGCTCAAAATTTTTTTTCTTAGAGTTGAGCTACGAAGAAGAGAACAGTTCATAAGAGAGATGTGATCTACACCACAAGTGACTTTAAACTGATTATACCTAAACCTCATTTCCATGAGGGTCTTGGAGAGTTATTTGGATTTATTGGGGTTATTTAATCTTTTTTGAGATCATAAGCATCAAAATCAATACCACCACTAAATAGAAGTATTTCGATGTTTACGACAAGATAACTGTTCATCTGAAACGCCCTCTATGAGATCGATAGTCATTCAAACGTGTAACAATTGCGTTCGAGTCTTGCTTCCTTTCAAGCGTCCTAAGTGCATTTTAGTTTATTATGAAACGAAATTACGCTAAAATGCAATGCGCCAATTTGCGATGTGAGATGTTTTACTCCATATGTTAATTTAATTGGATGTTGTTTTTTCCTGGGAGAAAACCAAAAATTATAATTGTTTAAACGTATCGTTTATAACAGTTGGTTCCTTTCTGCACAGCCGATGAAGTTTGGTTCCTTTCAGTACAGCGATATCCATTAAAGCATGAAAGACTTTTTCACCTAAAACAGATTCTGTTCTTTTCAGCGTTTCTCCCCCTTTTCTCGGCTGGTATTGGGATTGCATGGATTGCTATAGTCCTGCCTAAATTCAAAGATGGAGAAGTAGAGATACCAATGACAAAAGATGATTTAACATGGATGATCGTTTTATTTGATCTTGGAACCCTTATTGTCCCATCACCCAGTGGATACCTGATGGACCGCTTTGGCAGACTGTTCTGCCTTCGATTAAGTTCTACATTATCCTTACTTTCGGCAGCTCTTTTAGTATTCGTGACTTCCGCGCACCATCTTTGGGCTGCAAGGTTTCTCGCGGGTATGGCGAAGGGAATCGGCTTTGCAGCAGCCACGCTATACGTCGCCGAAATAGCGGGGCCAAAATTCAGAGGTACCTTGAGTGGTCTGTTCATAACTATGATGACAGTCGGTGCACTACTTGTAATAGGGATTGGACCGCTCGTTTCCTTTAAAACCCTTAACTGGATCACACTGATTTTCCCAATAGTACAGCTAATTTTTCTCTTTTTTGCTATTGAGTCGCCTTACTATTTCAACATTAGAAACAACGACAAGTTAGCTTCTAAAGCATTGTCTAAGGTTAGAAACAAATCAAAAACAGATTCCATAAATAGTGAACTCGAACTCATTCGGAAGAGTGTTGAGGAAGATATGAGACGTCCGAAGAGCTATTTGAGTTTGTTGACGGAAAAACCCAACAGAAACGCTTTATTCATCGTGCTTCCGGCAGTGATACTTCAAAGGTTAGGAGGTATAACCATGATAACAACTTATACCACGACAACCCTCCCGTCGAATGAATTCTGGAAAATTCCTACCACGCATTTAATATTCCAGGTGGCTCTCTGCTCATTTTCTTTTGTATCTTTACCTCTTGTCGATTGGTGCGGCCGAAGAACGTTATTAATAATTTCATGTCTTGGAACCAGCCTGTTGACAGGAATAGCAGCTATGTTTTACTACTACCATCAATTGACGGATGTGGATGTTACAAGATTCATTTTTGTTCCACATGTTTGCACAGTGGTTTTTCCCATGTTTTGGGCCATTGGTATTGGCCCAATTCCGCATACTCTACAGGGAGAAATGTTCTCGACAAACGTCAAGGGTTCAGCATCAGCTGTAGTCACAATTGCTCTTGGTATCTCTAATTTTGTAGTACATAAACTCTATAAGATTGTCGATTATTATATAGGTATTTATTTCATGTATTTAGTTGCAAGCATTTGTGGTATGATTTCTGTAATTTTTACCATTTTTTGTGTCAGAGAAACGAAAGGAAAATCACTGATAGAGATCCAAAACGAACTTAACCCAAAAGCAGTCGCGTCATCCTCGTCTGGGCAATCTGTCAATGGCCAAGAATCAACGGTAGCGGTTATGTGTTAACACTTCAGAATGAGCCCGAAAGTTCACAAAGTATACTAAAAACCCATGGGCGTCACCGTAACCCGCAATTACAGAACACCTCTCTATTCAAAGTAAGTTTGTACAGGTGGAATTTAAGGGATTGAAAAAAGCAAGGTCACAACTGCTGAAACCTATTATGAGATAGGAATTACAAAGGTATTTATTTCATGTATAGCATTACTAGCGTCTGCGATCTAATTTCTGTAATTTTTGAGATTTTTTGAGTAACAGAAACGAAGGGAAAACCTAGTATGGAGATCCAAGCGAAACTAAATGAAAAACAAGAATGGGCGTGATAGGAAGAGAGACGAAGGTGGAAAATATGTATAACTACGTCATGAGCTATCACAAACAATAAAAATGATACAAAAGAGAAAAAAAGAAAGAAAAGAGTAAGCCATTTAAAAGATTAATGCGTAAGGAAAGGTGAAAATGGAAAGTTTAGAACAGGTCAGAAGCATTTAAATCAAATGAGTAAAATAATGAATAATCATTAACCTCAAAATTGGGTAAGTAAATAAAAGAAATCCAAGGAAAGGGTACAATAGCAGTCACTGCCAATAAAATGAAACTGGAAGGAAATTTATTTTTTAAAAAACCAGTCGCAACAATTTTCTACAAGCACATTTCTTTGCGTTGTCAATGTCAGTTTGGTTGTTTATTAAAGTTCTTCCTTCTTTGACTGATTTTAATATTTCAAATTATTTTATCGTTTATAAAGCAACTTTGTCATTAGAAGATTTGCATACTGATAGATTTTGTTTGTTGATTTTAATTTTACGCAATGTTTCTTTCATGTGTCGGATTTTGTTGAAAATATATATTTTAGATGTTCTTTGGAACTTTCGTCCATCCATTCTTCCGCCTTCTTAAAACATTGGAAAGGGCAGTCGTTACAACTAATTTTATAGACTCCAGCTTTTTTTTGGGGTCATTTTCAAGATTTTTGAAGTTCATACTTTGTAAAGAGACAAAAGTGCGGGTTGATAACCATATTTCCTGAGAGCTTCTACAATTTCGCTGGCTTTAATGACAAAGTTTAAGAGGAACGAATCTTTCGTCCCCTTTATGCTTTACATTGTCAGTCACTCTTACATGGTCGACTTTCTTTTCGTGCCTCTTAAAAATTCCATTTACAATATAAGCTGGGTTATTATTAATTTGACAAATGTATCTAATCATATTCAGTTCCGTAGTACGATATTTTTCTTCTATAGGAATATTAAACGCACGGAATTCCATAGTAATTTGCGTTTATTTTTCTTTCTCTTTTGCACTATTCTTATTGTTTTTGATAGTGTGTCATGTGGTTATGATTTTCACCTTCTTTTCTCTTCCTCCCCTCTGAAGATGGTCAAAAGGCCTTAGGTATGTTTTTAAAAAAAAATTAAAAAAAAATTCTATAAAAATGTGCAGCATATTGGCTAATTTATTTCATTTTTATTTAATATTATGTTAAAGGAATTATATGAGTATTTTCTTTAAGAATATGTAAAATTGCTAGCGGCGTCTGCGGTCTTATTTCTGTAATTTTTACGATTTTTTGTGTCAAAGAAACGAAGGCACAATCACTTAAGGAGATATAAGAGGACCTTGAATGAAAATCAATAGTTGGCGCGACATTAAGAATAATTATGGGAGGTTTTGAATATTGATAACAATATTTTTAATAATAATTATTGTACTGCTTTGTTGAATTTTGTATTAAAAAGGAGGTTAACCTGTTAATAGTAAAGTAAATAACTTGGTCCTGGACCAACTGTAAATTAATTAAAGTAAGTATGATTGGGACAAGTTGACTCTTTTTGGGTTTTGACTCGGAAGGTTTCGGTTTTAAATATTCTTAAACAATTATTACTAATTTTTGTATTGTACTGTAAAACATTGTAGTAGAGTAGCAGATAAGCTGTAAATAATGAAGCTGTACATGACTTGGTCCTAGACCAACTGTAAATTAATTAAAATAAATATGATTGAGACAGATGAACTACTTTTTTGGTTTTGACTCCTTAGCTTTGTCGTCCATTCCCAGAAGAACGAATTATTATTAAGACGGAGCAGCATTTTCTTTAACTTATTTTTAAACCAACTTAAAAAAAAAAAAAAAAAAAAAAAACCCCTTGATGATGGAGTTAAAGTTTTAAATCGGCGATGGCGTTGTTTTAGGATTCAACGGGACCTCCGTTGTTGAATATACTACGAGTCGGCAAACAGTTTGGCGGTCCAAAACTGTGCATTCGGACCGTTTTGCGAGAAAATGGCAGTTCCAAAATTGTCGAGAGTTTTGAGCATTTATGGGGACCCAAAAACCAAGTATGACTCAGTTCAGTTTTATCGACACAATAAATGTGGATAAGAATAATAAAAACAGAAGAAACGGAGGCTCGCAAGATAACTTGATGGACACGAAACAATGATAAGCAATACATTGTTCAGATTGTTCCTCTTCTTATTCTTCCCTAAGTCAGCCGGTGATACCTGAACTTGCCAAGGGAACAGAGAGTGAGAAAATGATAGTAATGTAAATTACAAGTAAAGCAGGAAGCACTTTAGAAAATGGGATACACAAAGGACCCCGCGCTTTGCTTATGGGAACTGGCTCCCAGTCAAATTTTTTGAAACTGAAATATGTTGCGTAAAAGTGTCTCCTGAGAAAAATCTCTCACGGGCGGGGAAAAAAAATAATGACAGGATTTCGAGATATTCGCGTCTAAAGTTGGGGACTATTTGGCCGGTGCTTCGTATTCTCGGACGTAGCAGGCCGCTTTACTACGCCGACTGGAAACCTTTTCGACCGAATCGCTCGACTCAGCGCGCATTGATAGAACACTACTTCCTTTTGGAATCCCTCCCAACTGCTTATTTGTTTATCCCACGCCCACTGTCTTGTCTCGACGGTCATGCTTCATCTTGACCCCTCCCTCAACTGATTACTTACCTATACTCTGTTCACGATAAGAAGGCGGGTGAGAATTCAGGTAGTAACGCACTATTTAGCAACAGTGCGGCTATGCTGGCTACTCCAACCCTTCGCAGTGGCCCTTGTTCTCCCGAACTCTCTCTTGACACGGAGGATTTCCAAGAACCGACAGACTGAAACATTTACACACGTCTAGTAAAAATTGCGAACGGTCTAAAATACGAAAAAACGGACGAAATTTTCGCCCTAAAGGGCCAAAACTCGGCAAAAATAGTCGACTTTGAATATTGATGCCTCTCAGAAATTCGTATTTTTCAGTCCGAATTAAATTCAGGATATTTCGTCTAATATCGAATTTATGAGCGTCATCATTATTCAAAGTCAACTATTTTTGCCGAGTTTTGGCCCTTTAGGGCGAAAATTTCGTCCGTTTTTTCGTATTTTTGACCGTTCGCAATTTTTACTAGACGTGTGTAAATGTTTGAGTCTGTCAGTTCTTGGAAATCCTCCGTGCCAAGAGAGAAGTCGGAAGAACAAGGGCCACTGCGAAGGGTTAAAGTAGCCGGCATAGCCGCAATGTTGCTAAATAGTGCGTTACTACCTGAATTCTCACCCGCCTTCTTATCGTGAACAGAGTATACATCAACATTTTCTTTTACTCTTCGAAGTATCTGCTCTCTGTATCTCTCTCTGTATCTCTCTCTCTCTCTCTCTCTCTCTCTCTCTCTCTCTCTCTCTCTCTCTCTCTCTCTCTCTCTCTCTCTCTCTCTCTCTCTCTCTCTCTCTCTCCCCCTCACTGTAAATGTTGATGTAGGTAAATAATCAAGTGAGGGAGGGGTCAATATGAAGCATGGACGATGAGACACAACAGTGGGTGAGGGGTGAACAAATAAGCAGTTGGGAGGGATTGCAATAGGAAATAGTTCTATCAATGCGCGCTGAGTCGAGCGATTCGGCCGAGAAGGTTTCTAGTCGGCGTAGTAGTAAAGCGGGCTGCTACGTACGAGAATACGAAGCACCGGGCAAATAGTCCCCAACCTTAGACGCGAATATCTCGAAATCCTGTCATTATTTTTTTTTTTTTTCCGCCCGTGAGAGCTTTTTCTCAGGAGACACTTTTACGCAACATATTTCAATTTAAAAAAAATTTGACTGGGAGCCAGTTCCCATAAGCAAAGCGCGGGGTCCTTTCGTAAACGGCAGTAAACATGAGAAACTGCGGTCAAAGAAAAAGTTTGAAAGTTCTCAAGTCAACAGAGACGCTGGAACATTTTTTATGAATTTTTGAAGTACTTCCTCGGGTAATGAAGGAATCGTTCCGAACATAGAAGAATATACTTATTATAACGACCACCGTCACCAACACATGGTCACAACTAATATCAATTAATGCCAGATCAGTCCAGTAGCAAGTAGGTGGGGCTAACGCGGTCCGTTGCACAACATCTCCCCGGGTTGTTGGGAATCTATCCCCCGGGTTGCATGGGTATCATCACCCACGTCGCACTATGGTCCAGAAGTCCGATTTAGGAAGACATTAGTTTGCATTAAAATCGCCCAATATCTTGAAAAAGGCTCATCTGACATCAAAAATGGTTCTCACAAAAAAGTTAAAGCGGTTTACGTACTATCTTTTTTGTAATTACCACTTTTGGTGTCAGATGAGCCGTTTTCAAGATATTGGGCGATTTTAATGCAAACTAATGTCTTCCTAAACCGGACTTCTGGACCATAGTGCGTCGCGTCGTGCGGTTCGCTCAGCGGAATCAACAGCTGTTACACGGAATATACGACAGTGGAGGGACTCGGAACACGGGGAAACGTTGGTATAGACCGCCTACTGGACTGATCTGGTATTAACAGATCTTGGTCATGACAATCGGTTTTGACGAGAGCTACCGTTTTGTGTACATAGTGTGAATATAGTAAGAGGACCCATCCAAAATTTCTCAAAATAAGAGAATAGTTTTTGCAGCAAACTTCAAGAGTGAATGAGCTATGACCGATTTTTTATCTTAAAAAAAAGTTACAATTCGTCACTTTCAAGCGAAAAGTAAAGATCTTTAGGATATCATCAGGGTAATATAGTGTGCATTTTTAAAAATGGGTCTAACTGTTTGAGAGGGTCTTCTTTTAATAACGCAGAGCGCTGTTGTTAAAAAGTGTGTATCAACAGGAAAAAATAAATTAACCAAATTACATAGTACAGTCGAGAATAGAATAGAAGATACTGACCTAAAATCTACTGAATATATTTTTTACACTGTTTCAAGGGGAAACAAAAAGATCATTTGGTAATTTTCGTCAGTGATTTTGAAAATAATTTCATCCAGAATAGCGTGAAATTCTGCTTATTAAACCTAATTTTTTCAAAATTTTCTGCATTGGATCGGATACCCCCGGCCCCCGCCTTCCACAAGGGATTTCACATCTTGACCATCAAATGCAAAATTCTAGTGAACGCCACTGGGTTTAAACGGACGAAATGCAACTTTGTTAGATTGCACGCGCTGCCGCTGGGGAAGGGGCGTAAGATATAAAAAAGCGAATGCACAGATGATTCAAAATTATGAGCAGAAATGAAGTGCATGAGTGAAAATAAAAAAAATTAAAATAAAAAAACGAGTTGATAAAAATTATCTAAGAATTAAAACAATAAAATGATGATCCTCAATTCCTCAGGTGCCCTACTTTGTTCACTAAACAATTCGTATTTTTGGACTATTTCCTGCCAAGTAATTTGCTTACTGATAAAACTTCGCCAATCGAGTACTGAGTGTCGAAAAGGAGTGTGGACGCCGCCGGCAGACAAATTCTCGTACGGATGGGGGAAAAAAAGTGTAGGCTGAAATAATCATTCCAGGTAAGCGAGATAGTATCATTTCAACACACGAGTTGCTATAATTTGATTGGATCGGACTTCAAAGATCTTAAATGGAGATTACGTACCGCAAACAATTAAAAAAATTATTTTTTTCGGTTACAAACTTAGAAGAAAAAAAAATGTTTTGTGAATTTACATTTAATCTAGTACGATGTAAAAGGAAAAGACAATTTAAATAGAAGAATTGCATTGTCAGTGTTTTCAATTTATTCAAAAAGTAAGTAAATTAAACCGACACTGTTTTTTTCAATGAAAACTCTTGGCGATATGAGCTGAATAATTTTTTCCTGGCTAAAGTGTAATCATTTTTTTTTTTTTTTTTTTTTTTTTTTTTTTTTTTTTTTTTTTTAACACTCAGCACAAGTGACAAATTAAAGCAAAATATATTTTAATAAAACTACACAAACCGAGTAATTTTTTGGTGTGTTGATAGGGCACACATAGTTTGATGGTTTAAATCGGAAACAAGCAACAAACAAACGTAACCTCAAAAGCCACTCCTGGCATATACCATCGCTACTGTGCAGCAACCAATTTTCGACACAAAATTCTTTCTGGACCCGTCTCACTCTCAGTATGGGTTGTTTGATTCAACGTCACATTTTTAATCAACTTCTATCAACAATAGCAGGTAAAATACTGACCCAACTTACTATGTTTAAGACGTGAGATTTGTTCTTATTCCTGGATAAAATTATTATTATTGGTGCATCGAATAATTACCATAGGGTGGCAAGGCATTGAACGAAAGTCCCATTGCATTGGTGGCGCAAGCAATCTGGCAACGTTGCATTCAGTCCATTTCAAGTCATAAACTAGAAGGGGTTAATTTTACAGGCTAGATAGAATGTTTGCACCAACATTTATCAAAATTCAAACAGCTTCATTTGAAATATACCACTTTTACTTCATGTTTACCCATTTTCCCATTTATTTCAATGGAGACCATTTTTGTTCCATATTTTAGCTAAAATAAAATTTTAAAAGTCAAAATAAATAAAAATAAGTCCCCTAAGGAATGTTAAAAGCAACTTTTCTGCAAAATTTGGATGCATATGGATCAATCGTTCAAAAGTTTTGGTGGGATACAGAAGGACAGACAGACGCCGCAGAAATTTTACTCCTTTACCCCTCCCAACCACATATGGTTAAGAAATATTGAAATGTCATGGATAGATGTTCTTCAGGATAGTGTTAGGCATGATGAGAGCTAATAATTATTTTATAATTTTACTATCAGGATTGGCTTAGTCGCAGTGGGCCACATACCGAAACAAAATACCTTGAAAATCTCTGCGCTATTGCCATACTTTCTCAATTTCTCTAATTACGTTTGAGTGAGAACGTAAAAAGGTTTAAATATTGGGGGTGTGTACACTGTACAACGCGCTTCTTCGAATGGATATTTTACATGGGTTTCGACGAAATTCGATGTTGCGAGATTTCACGCTCACCAGTGAATTTTCATATTTTAGAAAAGTTCATACAAACGAAAAAGGCAGATGATAATAGAACACGGGCGTCATTTCACTACTTTCTTCGGTGAAGGGGGGGGGGGGCTCACACCCTTCTTTTTATTTTGGTATTTGGCGACTTGTCAAGTAGTTTTCCCGCTTATTTCATCCTGTTGTTTTTTGTTTTTTGTTTTTTTTTTTTTTTTGTTTTTTTTTAAGGGGGGAAAAAAACCTCTCTACAGAACTCTATGTAAAATTAATCAATTTGTCTTATCACGACAAGCGATAGGAGGATTTTACGGCGTTTTCCTGATATCTTACTTAATCCAATTACTTGTTTAAGTAATTATCAAATGCTGGTTGAATAAACTATAAATCAAGACCCAAATTATTGTTAGTAATTTTCTTTACGTCTCACACATAATAAGAAGATTTTCCCCCCAAATGCCCCGAAGTTTTGAAAAAGGGAGGGGTTTTTTTTAGAGTCTTTTCTCCCTTCCTCCTTCTTTTCTCCGTTTGTACACATCTCGCGTCTATTTTCGATGCCTAAGCAGCCAAACTTTTCCTTAATCTCATAAATAAAAATAAAAAAATACACATCAATATCGACGTTTCAAAATAAAAAATAGTGACATTTCCAAGCTCCGTCCCGCGGTCAAAAAAGTATCCGAGTTCCGTCCCGTGGTCCCAAACCAGGAACCGAGTTTCGTCCCGTAGAAACAGGTAAGAAAATATATAGATCTGCACTAAAAAAAAGTTTGGCAACATCGCATCAAAATAAACAGCAAGAAATTGCAATGAATGGTGAAAGCTAGAAAATTTACCTGGATGCTATGATCTGTAATTGATTACATTTCTGAGTCGATTCGGCACTCGCGTCAATGATGAAACATTAATATTAAAGTTTTACATTTAAAGCCGAAAACGCTAGCGTCAAATTAATGAAACTACACATAACATGAATTATCTAAAAGCTTTGGGTAGGAATTTGAAACATTTTTTTTTTAAATACTTACTCACGACGCCCAATAGATTTTAAAGAATTATCTCGCTCTTTTCCACTTCTTCCTACTTCTTCATGATTTTGGAGCATTCTTGCAGTTGTAAATGGAGACTTTGAGGTTTGATATGTTTCGCTCTGTATACCAATCAACGCATCTTTTAAGAGAAAAATATTAGGATGAAAATTTAAACGCGAAGTTCATTAACCTCTTTTCCATCGCTTATCATAAACAGATCTTCCGATCAAGTGTTACAAATCTTACAGCTGATCAGGATAATTCGTCTCGTGCTTTACAGTGCTGCTAGTTCAGAACTCCTACATAGTTGCCATTTACAGCACATTTTAATGGGAATTCTAATTGAGAAATTGGCTAAACAAAGGGACGGAACTCGGATGCTAGGGTGCGCGAAAATTGATCGCGGGACGGAACTCGGATGCAGCCACTCCAAAATCTAAACATTTCCTGTCGATGTTTATCTTCCTTTCAAGATTTCTCTACTTCTTCTCTCTTCTTCTACGTGCATGTTCATTTATTTTAAAATTAAAGTACCCGAAAATGGATTTAGTCGATTTGCGATGGGTCGTCCATTTATTCGTCAGATTAATTTATCTGGCTGTTGTTTTTTTCCCCCCGGAAAAAAAAACTATAAACAAAATTCCTTTGTTACGGTTGAACATGTGATTAGTTTTATTGTTGATACTAATTGGGACATTTTACTGGTTGCTGCTTTTTCTTGAAACAACGGAAATATTTCGGATTATTTAGCTTATTTTAAGTTCTTTTTCGGTCGTACTGATTGTTCGTTTTCCTATGGTCTGGTCAGTTTATATTGTGAGCTATGTTTTATTTGTGTGATTTGTTCGCGCGGGTGTGTTTGTGTGCGTGTTAAAAAGGTACAGCAGTGGTCCGAACGACGAAATCTTCAGCCTAAGCCATACGGTGTCACATTCTATCAGATTCGATGTTTCAAAATTCAGAAAAATTCGTTTTCAAAAACTTGGATCTGCAAATATTCCATTACCATTAAAAAGTTGGCTCTAACAATTTCCGGTACTTGAATTAAGTGATTGACAGCAGGGTTGTCAGCTGAAGGGATCAGTCTCAGGACTGAACTATTCAGCTGATATCACTGCTCGTTATCAAGTCTGTTTTTATTCTATGGTCGGTTTTAGCACCTTGTTTTTTTTTGTTTTGTTTTGTTTTTGTTTTGTTTTGTTTTTGTTTTGTTTTGTTTTTTGGGTGTTTAGCTGTCGTAGCGGCGTTTTTTGTAGCATTTTGTTTTTCTTAAATCTTATTTTTTGCTTTGTTCGCACTATTTCCGATAAATTATTGATTATTTTAATTTGTTCTCAATTGGACAAACCTAAGTCCCCGATAGCTTACATTTTTTGCTGCGAGCGGTTTTTTTTCTTCTATTAATTTGTTTTGTTTGTTTAAATATTATTATTTGCTTTTGTTTTGGAAGAATAAACCTTTATAATTATTATTATTTTTCAAGGCAACTATTTTTTTAAGGGGGGGGAAAGGGCTATTTGAAGCATAAGTTCTGAAAGAGTTTACAGAGTTTTGATCCAAAATAAAAGTTAATTTCGTCGGTTTTTCCATTACAACATTTTTCTCCAGCATTTTATAACATATAACAACATTTTACTGAAAAAGCAACTTAGCGATCTTCGGAACGCAATACTTAAAAAAAAAAAACAAAAACAAAAAACAAAAAACAAAAAAACAACAACAAAAAACAACAAAAATACAATTCCGGACAGCTGGTTTTATTGCTTTTTAAGGCAACTCTCAGGGAGAATCTCATTTTCCGAGGAATTCAAAATCAAAGCGAGTGGCACGTCGTGTCGCGTCGCCGAGTTTAGCAATTTTAAAATTTGAAAAATGTTTGTTTGAGAACTTAAATACGATGGAAATAATAGGGGTGCAATTCAGAAATTTCCACTGAGATCTTCGTGGCTTCGATTGAAAATCAGTCAAACCGAGTCGAGTCATGTGAGAAAAATTTAAATTCAGAGGTACTCCCCACAAACCAGCAATTTTTGAGAAATCTTGAGTTTATTTCAAGGTAGGTAACTAGCTATTTTGGAATCATCTCCTTTGGATTTGTCTTGAAGACACTGCAGTTGGTTTTCGAAGTTTCTCAAAATTGTGAACTCGTGTCTCGATCTCACTTGAAAATCCCTTAAAACTTCCTCGGGAAAACTCAAAGTGTTTCGGCTCAAGGTGTGTTTCAGAATTGCAGATTGAATCTGAAGGACGGTTCAAGTCAAAGCCGAGTCAAAGAGATATCAAGTAAAGTCTCAGAGATAAAGCCTTATATTTTACTTAAGATTACGAAAAGAATAGAAATGGAATGTGAATGTTGCACAATTTTGCTATAAGCGCGATAATAGTCGATTCTGGTGTAGAAACCTCCAAAAATAGCGATGGCAGCGTTAAAAACTTCCGAAATCCACACCTACACCCGATAAACGCTCTTATTTGCGCGAGCGTAATGGTGGCGGAGGGCAGTAATAATGAGAGATTCCCATCTTCATTTGATCACTCTCTCTATGCTGACAATGTATATTCACAAAGTAATTAGTCACCACAGTACTGATAAACATCCGACGGTGTCTGGTGACACCGAGTCAAAGAAAAGGCGTCTCCTATTGGTCCCTTCTTGATGGAGTTACAGAATTATTACATGGGGAATCTCCCAATAATATTGCCCTCCGCCACCATTATGTTCACTCAAATAAAAGCGTTTGTTGAGTTTAGGAGTGGATATCGGAAGTTTTTAGTGCTGCCATCGTTATTTTTGGAGGTTTTTACACCAGACTTGACTGTTAAATGGCTTATGGCAAAAGTGTGCAACAGCCTCATTACAAATAAGGATAATGGGGCTGTTGCAAACTTTTGCTACAGGCTTATTAACACTAGAACCGCGGATGGGTCATTTTGACCCACTTTTGATTTTCGACCATCCCTCACGCTCGCAATTTTCAACCTTGGAAGCTGACATTTTATGACTTTTCCTAACTTTAGGGCCTAAGAGGGGTACCTTTTTTTTTTTTTTTTTAAATCTGCTAGTTGATAACGGGGTAAAACCCTGTTAACAGAACGACTAGCGCAATAAAAAATCACGGGATCTGATCCCAAACCCATGCAATGCTTTCAAACGCGAGACCGTAATGGCGGCCGTTGCCGCCCAAATCTTATGACAATTGAATGCTTCTCCTTCTTCTTGTGTGGTGTTGCGAGAACAAGTCGTGTAGTTAATTGGAGCTGATTGAAGATAGGGAAACAAAATGTAATAAGAGGCATCGGCCGCCATTACGGTCTCGCTTTTGCAAGCATTTTGTGAGTTTAGGAGTTGATTTCGTTATTTTATAGTGCGCTAATCGTTGTTTTGACAGAGTTTCACCCCACAACCAACTATTAATAAGCCTGAAGCAAAAGTTCGCAACAGCTCCTATGTTAGCCATTTTTTTGCGAAAACCGAATTAATTAATGATTCATTTGTTTCTGAGTCACATAAGTTTTAGTTTACACACTTCAACTCCCTCCCCAAACCCAATCCACATTTTTAAATAAAGTGTTGTACGACTCCTCATACATACACACTTTTCCAGAGAATTCAATCAAAAGTACTATGAGAATGGAAAAACTAAAAGAAGGACAATTTCTCCCCAAACCCTTGAATTTATCCCCTACAACGCTACACGTATATGGAAAATGAGAGATGCGTGGAACGGCTAGAAGCCTAAAAGCGATTTTGTTTTTCCAGCGTTTCTTACCCTTTTCACGGCTGGATTTGGGATATCTTGGATTGCCGTAGTCCTGCCGAAATTCAAAGATGGAGAAGTAGAGATACCAATGACAAAAGACGATTTAATATGGATGATCGTCTTGTTTGATCTTGGAACCCTTATCGTCCCATCACCGAGTGGATACCTAATGGACCGCTTTGGCAGACTCTTCTCCCTTCGATTAAGCTCTATATTTGCATTATTTTCAGCAGTTTCGGCAGTAAGCGCGACTTCGGCGTACTACCTTTGGGCTGCTAGATTCTTCGCGGGCATGTCGAAGGGCATCGGTTATTCAGCATCCACAATCTACGTCGCAGAAATAACGGGACCAAAAATCAGAGGCACTTTAAATGGTTTGTTCATAACCATGATGACAGCTGGTGGAGTACTTTGTAGTGGGTATCGGACCACTAGTTTCTTTTGAAACCCTTAATCGGATCACACTGATTTTCCCAATAGTACAGCTCATTTTTCTAATCTTCGCAACAGAATCTCCTTATTATTTCTACATTAGACAAAACGACAAATTAGCTTCCAAAGCCTTATATCAGGTTAGGAAAAAATCAGAGGTACTTTCTATAGACACAGAGCTAAAACTAATTCGAAGGAGTGTCGAGGAAGATATGAAACGTCCGAGGAATTTCTCAAGTATACTGACCGAAAAATCCAATAGAAAAGGGTTATTCATCGTGCTTACGGCAGTAGTACTTCAGCGGATTGGCGGTGTGACCATAATAGCCACCTATGCCACGACGACCCTCCCGTCGAATGAATTCTGGAAAATTCCCATCACGCATTTGATATTTATCTTGGCCAGCTTCATATTTTCTTTGGTATCTGTGACTCTTGTCGATTGGTGCGGCCGTAAACCATTATTGATAATTTCATGTCTCGGAACCAGTCTCATGACAGGAGTGTCGGCTGTATTTTACTATTACTATCAATTGACAGATATAAATGTTACAAAGTTCATTTTCGTTCCGCACGTTTGCGCAATAGCTTTTATCATGTTCCACTCCATAGGCATTGGTCCAATTCCGCATACACTCCAGGGTGAAATGTTCCCGACCAGCATCAAGGGTCAAGCGTCAGCCTTAGTCATTATAGCTTTTGGGATCTCAAACTTTGCCCTACATAAAATCTGCAGGGTCGTCGATTACTACATGGGAGTCTATTTTATGTATCTACTTTCAAGCATCTTCGGTATAGTTTCTGTAATTTTCACGATTTTCTGTGTCATAGAAACGAAAGGCAAATCACTTACAGAGATCCAAGAAGAACTGAACCCACGAGTAGTGGCGTCTTCAAAGTCTGAGGAGCAGTCGACGGTTGCGCTTGTCAGGCAAACATCGATTTGAGGAGAAAAATCGGGATTGAACGTAATTTCTGGGAAAAACTTCTATCCACACGCACAAAACCATAAAGGAGCGCGTTCTTTGTATCTGGCTTTGTTACTGGCTTTGTAACTTTCAGAACCACCTGTGTTAAAGCAATGTTAAGGATCCATAGTTACGAGAAGAAGAAGAAGAAGAAGTAGTGGATGTCTACTCGTTTATTGTTACAGTCAGTAGATTATTATCGATTATTATCGTACTATTATGTGATCCTATAGTGCATTGAACCTATATAGTTTATAGTTAATACATAAAAGATCTGCAATTCATGTTTGAGTACTTATTTTAATACCTGAATGATGAGGAAATAAATGCATTAAACAACTTCCATAATTCTACGACACAGCCCAAGATCCCTCCCCTTGAAAGTGGCCTCTAGACCTCCTTCAAATTTAGCGATCTCACTATGATTCAGTTTCTTTGCTTGATAGCTATTATTTTGCCCCTTAGAACAGTCTAACAATAAGAGGTTTTAAATGGTGGCTTTACGGGGGAGATAAGTCAGTGCTTTGTTATTTTAGATTGCGTGCATAATGTTTCAACAAAGTTCATTCATCCGCCGTTGATTCACTCCTCATTTCAAGTTTACCTTTTCACTTCTGTTCTATTCGGCTTAATTGCACCTATATTGCATCTTAAAGCGCCCTGGAGGTTGTAGATTTTAACTATAAGGACTATATGTTGTGGTGAGCTGCCTGTAGATTGTGTGTGCTAATTTTAATCAAAATTATTCGAATTTTACTAGGATTATTCCCATCTTTACGTTTACCTTTTCCATACGTTTGCTAGATCGCTACTACACAATTCACCATACTAATAACTAATGGTAGTTAATGGTGATTGTACGAGGAGAATGTTCACTTAAGTGGTGGATTATATAAAAAGTTTTAGTTACTTTTGGGAATCTAAATATTTATTTTATCTCAAATAAGTACTTACTATGGAGAATATTCGTGACCAAAAGTTATCTGAATTTTGACGATTTAAAAGGAAGCGACAATTTTTTGAAAAATGGTCGATATCGAAACTAGCTTTGCTTGTTAGAATGTATCTGTAACTGAAAGTTTAGATCCGACTTACCCCTACTATACTCTTTCCAGATTTCTTGATGAGTATCTTGTTGAGAACGCCACAGAGAGCTGGGAACGTGTAACACCCTGCGTGTACAGGATGGTCCACACCAGCCGCATAGGGCATTTTTCTGACGAACGGTTGGTCCAAACGATTTGAAACAAAAATTTCACAAAAAGAAGTACCCACTTTCGTCATTTTCGACATTTTCAAAAGCCCTTGACACTTGACAGTCCTTAGAGGCGTATTTAAGGGTAGGGGACGAATACAAATTTCAAGTTTTCTCGAAAAAGGCGCCCTACAAAGGTATTAAAAAATTTCATATCCTTAAAATAGAGGCGATTGACAACCTTTTTCATGTAGCAGTTGTTTTTTCTAACCCCTCCCCCACCCTTTTTTGAGTTGTGAGGGGTTTCTTGAAAAAATTTTAACCGGCTTTTGCGACCAACTAGTTGAGAATTTATAAACAATTATTTTAATAGACTCTAAAAAAACGGATCCAGACCATTCTACACCGAATAATACAATCAGAACGGAGACTCCCATAAGAGCCAATGGAAGCAAGTTTGGAATTTAACGGCACCAATAGGCATCGCTGTGGTCTTACATCCCAACATGGCGGACGTGGTTGATTTGGGTTGAAACTCATTGATTTCTGTAAATTCTGGAAAAAAATCTTAGTTTCCGGCCTCATTTTTATTCTACTGACATTTCAGAATAAAAATTTCGCGGATCATGCCCTAATTTTTTTTTTCGCGTGCGAATACAGATGTAAATACCCTACATCCTAACATGGTGGACGCGGAATGAATTTGCTTCAAAATCCGACAGAGTTTCCGTTCTGATTGTATTAACCTGTGCTTTCGATAGAGGAGCAACATGTTCCCCTAAATAGAAAAATTAAGGTGCTTTTCGCCAAATCGAAGTTTTGGAGCTACAATGGCAGAATTGGCTCGATTCCATGGTTCGAGTCCTTGAGCTCTCTCCTCCTACCGCTTAGCGCCATTAGTGACGCGCACCGTTGGGACCGAACATCATTATAGGTCTGTAAGGAATATTAGAGGACTATTTGTAAGTATTTTCCGAAAAACTCCAAGTGATGGCCGCGACATAGGTACTGTTCGATTACTAATCATAAGACAGATAGTTCCCTCGATCAACGTTACATCATGCATACAATCGGAGATAAGATACGTAGGAACAAGTTCCAGGATACGTAACACACAATTTTGATTTGTCAAAATTCACCTTCCTTTTTTCATTTTAAGGTAACACGTGGTACATCGGTCAAAAGATCTTGATCTTTTCTCTAAATATCTGTTGAAATTTGTGCGAAATTCTGAACAAGGTGGTCACTAGGGCCGAATCAATATTTTTCCAAAAAGCCTCTGAAACTCTGGAAATTGAAGGTTTCCGGAAAAAAAAATGTTGAGCAAAAATGTAGGCAATCGCCTCTAAATGAAGGATAAGCACTTTCTTGACACCTCAATTGGAGACTTTTACGAGAAAACTTGAAAGTGAGTTTGATCTCCCTCCTTTACCCAAGTACGCCCCGAAAGACGCTCGGGTGCTTTGGACAATTCGACCAAGTACAATTTTGGACTGAATTCCCTCCTTGACTTTTTAGTTTCAAATCATTTGAATCAGCAATTCCAGAGAAAAATGTCCTATCCTGGTAATCAGGGACACATTGAATGAGTGTATTATGCAATCAAATCGGTCAACTAAACGGTGTGATAACGACATTAGGCCTAAAACTGAGTTTGTTGTTCCAGCATTTTTCTCTCTTTTCATCGCTGGATTTATGATATCTTGGATTGCCGTAGTCCTGCCAGAATTCAAAGATGGAGAAGTAGATATACCAATGACGAAAGATGATTTAACATGGATGATTGTCCTATTTGATCTTGGGACCCTCATTGTCCCATCACCCAGTGGATACCTGATGGACCGGTTTGGCAGACTATTCTGCCTTCGATTAAGCTCCATATTATCTTTATTTTCAGCAGCTTTTTTAGTTTGCGCGACTTCGGCGTACCATCTTTGGGCTGCAAGATTTCTTGCGGGCATGTCAAAGGGAATCGGCTATGCAGCATCCACACTTTATGTCGCAGAAATAGCGGGGCCTAAAATCAGAGGTGCCTTGAATGGTCTTTTTATAACCATGATGAGTATTGGTGGATTACTTGTAGTGGGTATCGGATCTGTCGTTTCCTTTGAAACCCTTAATTGGATCTACCTGATTTTCCCAAAAGTGCAGTTCATTTGTCTTCTCTATGCTACAGAGTCTCCTTACTATTTCTTTATTAGAAACAAAGAAAAGTTAGCTTCTGAAGCCTTGTGTCAGGTTAGAAACAAAGCAGATATAGTTTCCACTGACAAAGAACTCGAACTGATTCGGAGGAGTGTTGAGGAAGAAATGAAACGTCCGAAAAGCTTCTCAAGCATATTCACAGAAAAAGCCAATAGAAAACCGCTGTTCATTATGCTTACGGCGTTTATCCTTCAGAGGTTCGGAGGTGTAGTTATATTTGCAACTTATGCCACGACGACCCTCCCGTCGAATGAATTTTGGAAAATTTCAAATACACATTTATCATTTGTTGTGTGCGCTTTTATATTTGCTTTGATGTCTCTTGCTCTTGTCGATTGGTACGGCCGCAAACCGTTATTATTAATTTCATGTCTTGGAACTGGCCTTGCGACGGGAGCGTCGGCTGTATTTTACTACTGCTATCAATTAACAGACTTGGATGTTACCCGGTACATTTTCGTTCCACATGTTTCCGTGTCTATTTTTGCTGTATCGTACACCATAGGTATTGGTCCAATTTTCCATACTCTACAGGGTGAACTATTCCCGACTAGCGTCAAGGGTCAAGCATCAGCTATAGTCACTATAGCTCTTGGGATTTGCAACTTTATCATACATAGAATTTACAAGATCGTAGATAAATATGTCGGTGTTTACTTTATGTACCTTCTTTCAACCGTCTGCTGTCTGATTACGCTACTGTTTACGATTGTCTGTATCAAAGAGACGAAAGGAAAATTACTAACGGAGATCCAAGAGGAACTCGTCCAACGCGAAGTCGCGTCTTCAAAATCGGAACGCACGGTCAGTGGCGAAAAAGCTGTAGTAGCGGTGGTGTGTTAGATTTTATAAAGAAAACTTTCAATAGGTATTCCGAAAATATTAGGCTTCACCGCGTAAAATGGTATTTATTGGGAGTCTCAGAAAAAAAAATCTGTTGTGTGCTGTGATTGTCTTTGTATTCATTGTAGGTTGAAAGACAAATTCCGTAATTGTTTCAATTTGAACAGTGACAAAATGAGTTGTTGTATTCCGGTACTTTCTTTTATTGACTCCTCATAGTTTTTCGTTTAATAGGTGAATTTGTGACGACGGTTTGGATATTTCTTTTGTATTTCGTGATATCTTACGTTAGACAATTTTTGGTAAAGTACCATCTTATTGTTAGGGAATTACTGGTAAGTTTGGAGCAAGATATAGAGAGGTTAGTAATTTTGATGAAGCTTTTCATGATACGTGATTCACCCATAATCCACCAGAGTCCGCTCCAATTTCACCGCAAACCAATCTAAACCCGTGCTGCACAGCCTAGCAAAATATATGGTTTTTCGGGACTTATCATTCTTGAGCTTTTCTGGTAGTATACGGAGGGAACTTAATTTGGTTATAATAATGATTTAAAGCCTTTATGTTTCATGAAAATGATAAGCAGGTTCTGAGGCTAACTTCGTGTCATCGAGTTGGATCTCAACACAACATGACCAGATCAATATAGCTACAGATATACTTTTAACGAGTAATCCACAGTAATCCCCCGGCCAGTTTTGAGGGGAAAATTAGCCCAAGCCGTGTAAATATCGCGCCAAAAATGCCAGCCACAGAGAATCCTAGCTCGGTTAAAAATTGAGTAGCTCGCATTTCGATTGAGAGGGAAAATAAACCACAAAATTAGATCGACACTCTTCTCCTTTGATTTTGGACTGATACCTGGCTCACGACACATTTTGTAATTTGTAGTCTTAAATTAAAGCTTAGGTGATGCCGAGCCAAAGCTCTCACGGCCCGATCTCTATAATTCTATAGTACGTTTTCAGGATATTCGCGGTTGGAACGTAGTCAAAAGTGACCACTTTCAGAGTTCAATCACCTATCAACATAAATAAAACTCCACAACAGTAACAGATAACCTGCATTCGGTCGTTTACAAATAAGACAGTAGTGTAATAAGAAATAAGAAGTTTTTCGAAAATCGGTCGGATGGGGTATGGAAAACTAGTTCCGTGAGGAGTGCGTGTGTTTGGTTGAGCGAAGAATCCATGACGGTACGATATCAAAAAAACCATATCGCAATAAGTAAGTACAGAAGGCGAGAGGCGTCAATCGGTGCAGGTAAACGAACCGTTTTCGAGTACTTATCTTGATCCTGGAGGGCAATTGAGCACTGTAAGTGACTCATTTCAACTGCGCCTCAACCGTAAATGTCTCCCGAAAATTATCATACGACTCAGTTGACGCCACGAGAACTTTTTCTCAGCATCATCAAGGCATTGATTTGAAATTCAAAATTCAACAAACCATCAGAAGCTATTTCCCACAGGGTCAGTGCTAAAACCTTTTGAAAAAGTAATATAACGTTCGGATTTAGAGACACCAAACTCCCCTTCCCTCCCGAAATATCAAAAAATTACAAGCAGTAACACCAGATGCATAGATTTGCCCGACCTTGCGATTGCATCCGGCCCGTAATGCAATCCGCCAAGGATGTTTTGTTTCATATCTGAGCCAAATCTGCATAAACTCTGAAGTTATGCAACCCACGAAGTATCACTGGGAGAGACTCTCCCGCCGCCCCCCCCCCCCCTACGCAATGCGTGCTGAAAGAAATCAGTTGGTAACAAACACCTGAAATCAAGTCAAAAATAATTCCTTTTGCTTTTCAAACCCATGAATAGTTCCACGCATGATTTCGAGTCAAATGCCTCATAGTAAGACGCATAGGTTCTATACCAACGAATCTCTCCACTCGGTTGTATAATGATAGAGGAGAGAAATACCAAAAGCGTGCGTAAATTATTTTTGACCTTGAAATTATTCTGTTTTTCCAGCGTTTCTTGGCCTTTTCACGGCTGGATTTGGGATACAATGGATTGCCGTAGTCCTGCCTAAATTCAAAGATGGAGAAGTAGATATACCAATGACGAAAGATGATTTAACATGGATGATTGTCCTATTTGATCTTGGGACCCTCATTGTCCCATCACCCTGTGGATACCTAATGGACCGCTTTGGCAGATTGCTCTGCCTTCGATTAAGCTCTATACTATCCTTATTTTCAGCAGCTTCGGCAGTATACGCGACTTCAGCTTACCACCTTTGGGCCGCAAGATTTCTTGCGGGCATGTCGAAAGGAATCGGCTTTTCAGCATCCACACTCTATGTCGCAGAAATAGCGGGGCCTAAAATCAGAGGCGCCTTAAATGGCATATTCATAACCATGCTGACAATCGGTGGAGTGCTTGTAGCGGGTATCGGACCGCTCGTTTCCTTTGAAACCCTTAATTGGATCACACTGATTTTCCCAATAGTACAGCTCATTTTTCTCTTCTTTGCTACAGAGTCGCCTTACTATTTCTATATTAGAGACAACGACAAGTTAGCTTCTAAAGCATTGTCTAGTGTTAGAAACAAATCAGATATAGATTCCAGAGACCATGAACTCGAACTTATTCGGAAAAGTGTTGCGGAAGATATGAAACGTCCGAAGAGCTGTTTGAATTTGTGGACTGAAAAATCCAACAGAAAAGCTTTGCTCATCGTATTGACGGTAGCAGCATTTCAGAGGATTGGAGGAGCAACTATTATTTCTACCTATGCAACAACGACCCTCCCGTCGAATGAATTCTGGAAAAATTCAATAACGCATTTAATATTCATTTCGAGCTCTTTTACAGTTTCTTTAGTATCTCTTGCTCTTGTCGATTGGTGCGGCCGTAAAACGCTATTGATAATTTCATGTCTCGGAACCAGTCTCATGACAGGAGTGTCGGCTGTGTTTTACTATTACTATCAATTGACAGACATAGATGTTACAAGGTTCATTTTCGTTCCGCATGTATGCGTCATGATTTTTCCCATGTTTTGGTCAATGGGCATTGGTCCCATCCCGCATACTCTACAGGGTGAAATGTTCTCGACCAGCGTTAAGGGTCAAGCATCAGCTATAGTCACAATTGCCCTTGGTATCTCCAACTTTGCCGTACATAAAGTCTATAAAATTGTCGATTATTATATAGGTATTTATTTCATGTATATAATTGCTAGCGTTTGCGGTCTGATTACTGTAATTTTCACGATTTTTTGTGTCATAGAAACGAAAGGAAAATCACTTATAGAAATCCAAAATGAACTTAATCCAAAAGTTGTCAACTCACCCACATCCAGGAAAACGGTCGATGATCAAGAATCGACGGTAGCGGTTAGGTGTTAACATTTCACTGGGAGCCCGAAATTTCACCAGATATACTAAAAAACGATGGGTTTCACCGTAATCCGTAATTATGGACTACCACTGTATTTAAATTCAGTTTGCGCGGGTGGAATTCAATGGCTCGCAAAGAACAAGATCGCGACCAGTGGCGGATCGTGGGTCAAAAAAATGGGGGGGGGTTTGAAAGTGAGAACTTTTTTTTTTTTTTTTTTTACTTTCCATTCTATCAAATATCAACTCGAGCCTCCGAAAGTGGGGTGGGGGAACTTCTGAAAAAAGTGGGGGGGGGGGCTTCGGCCCCATTCACGGTCCGCCGCTGATCGCGGCTGCTAGAACATATTATGATATGACAAAATGAGCTAAATAAGACGGAAGAACGGTTTGTTTGAAAAATTGCCAAATCACAGGATTTTTCATTTTTAATCTATCTTTGGAAAGGAGAGCCATTTTTAGATGTCCAGTTTGAATACTCATTGCAGTGGTAAGTGGACAATTATTAACGGTATCAAAGCTGTTTAACCACGGAATCCAACCTATTTTTGATCAGTTTGGACAAAATTTCGACTGTCTTCTTACTTGATGGTGATCCCATTTTTCAAATTTTCCTTGCAGTTTTGAGACAGGACTAGGGATAAAATTGATTGGAACTGTGTAGCTTTTAATAAATGGAAGAAGAAGGATGGAATAATACGATAAGTGACGATTCAACATTCAACATTCAAATAAAAGTTGGAACCCTGATGTTCCGGATACTCGGTTGTTACTTCACAAGATACTTTGGAAATTTGTTCGGCTACCAATTAAGTTATACGATTTTCTTCATCAAGGCGCAGCAGCAATGACAATCAGGGCTGCCGTTTTGCGTATAATCAATGCTATTTTTCTATTCACCGATGATCCCACCGGTTGAGAAAAGATTACACAGTTCAGTTCAGTGCATGACTGTAATGCACGAAAATACTCTGATCTGTAATCTTTCCTTAATCGCTGGAGACTCCGTTGATTAATTAAAATATCCGCAAGTTTTTTAAAGTCATCGACGACTCCACCGGTTGAGAAAAGATTACAGATGCGAGTGTTATATTTTTTTACAGTCATGCACTGAACTGAACTGTGTAATCTTTCCTCAAACGGTGGGATCATCGGTGAATTGAAAAATAGCATTGATTATACGCAAAACGGCAGCCCTGATGACAATACACGATGCTACCTCGAAAGTAGACCCAAGCTTACATACGTTAAATTATTTCATAATTTTATTTGGGCTCGTCATTGGGAGAGAGCTCCGCAGCATCTTCTGCCAATGTGGCTTCAAATTAAGCTCAACAATAGAAAAATAAAAGAAATGGGAAAAATCGCCTGGTTTCACTCCACGCCACTAGAAGATCAGCTGCCGCTAGTGGCTTGAAACGAGTCATCGTAAACACAGGAGGTGTAACAAAGCCCCCCCCCCCCCAATCTAACTATTGAAAGAGATGAGATAAAAAGTTTTGATTTGGATCAATCTTCATTCTTTCAGATGGTCAGATGGTTTCAAATAAAGGAGGGGGGGGGGGTCTGCCGGCCGGCTGACAGATTTGGGCCGATCTATAAGAACTTGCGGAAAAGCATGCGACCAAAATAAGCCATAAGTCTTTCCGGTTAGTCAGAATCGACAGAATTTGGCCGAAAAAGCCGAATTTTCGACACTTTAAATCTGTCAGCCGACCGGTTTCCGGCCTGTTTTGACCGGCTGCCAAGTTGGAGTCTCTTGAGAAGGACCTAAGGAAAGAATGAGACCACGATTGGCCATACGTCTTTCCTCTTTCCCGTTAGGTGGATCTGAGAAAGTTCGAACTTCAAAAAGCTCTAACTTGAGGCCTGGCTGACACGCTGAGCCTAGTTTCTGAGTGTCACAACTATCATTTAAAATTATCCGTAGATTTACGTCTCTAGGGTTGAATCAGAGGTAATCAAGCTCCCAGGGCATCAGAGGGGCCGCTAAACTAGATAACAAGACCTTTATTTAGCTGTTTCAAATTAAAAACTAGAAAAATTCAGGATTCTTGTCTGACTAAGAGCAAACTTGCTAGGGAAAGGTCCTAAACGCACAGAATATGTAAGCTAATTCTGGAATTTTCATATCTTTGAACTCGAATAATCTTCATAAGATTGAGTCACGAAGTTACTGTACCTATAAGTCAGGCCCATTAAGGATAAAAAACACACATAAAATTTCTTGATCGCTCAGTAGGTAACTTTCTTATTTAAGTGAAAATCGAACGAAATCAGTAGGCGCAGTGCGCACATAGGCTGAGAGAGGTAAAAACACGGTACACTTGACAACTAATTAACATCCATCAAATCCGTCCTATTTCGATTATTCACATTACCGTGGGATTCTCATTCACGAGGAAACACTAATTTTAATTACGATATGCTTTTAACAATGTATTCGAGCACAATAGTGTAGGCTGTGTAACTAATGTGCGATATGGAAAAAAGTAGCAAGGCTTCAAATATTAGTATGAACTTGTTAGAGATTGTATTGTAATGTATTGTTAAATACTGTATTAAAGTAGCAGTAAATCTGTCTTACTATAGTATAAAAATCCAAGGCTTCATTCTTCCAAAACCAACCTCGTGATCCTCCCAAACCTTTCCAATTCTTCCAAAATCTTCCCAAATCTTCAGATTTTTTCTTTTTCTCTAATTTTTGTGCGAGCCAAAAATGATCGTGTAGAATTGTCGCATACCGGTAGGGGGTAAATGAGTCGAGATGACTTGCAGAGCCGACACTTTGCTTGAGTCCCATTAATCTACCCCCGCCCGTCGTCAATATGCACTGGTCACTCGGCAGAATGCACTCTAGACTCCAAGCCCTGAGTTGCCAGACAGTGTAAAGAAATCATAGGTTTCACGATAAGTACCTTTAATGATAGGAACAACGCGTTCTTCTCCCGTTTAGATCTGACAATTATTATTCGTCAACTTTAAAATAATCGTATTTTTACAAGTGAATTAAAGAGTCTAGATGCTCTCTCCTCTTGACACGCGACGCAACAGACTCCTATTTATGTCCATTTTCAACGCTCGCATTCAAATAATCAGAAGAGAAGAAGGAACACAGAGTGCAGGATCTTCCTGTGTCCGATGAAAGTAAAATTGTCAGCACTTTTATTAAAAGGCAATTTTTTAAATTATGGCCTTGATTTATCCAAATTTGAGGCAATCTTCCGGTTCCGAACCAAAGTGCTGATTACACGATCACTATATGGAGGTCATCGATTGTTCTTGGTGCAAAGTATAAAAGGGAATTGGCCTTTTCTCCACTAAAACTCTCGATTTCTTTTTGCACGTTGATTTATAACAATGAAAGTGGCACGCAGTACCGTAATGTAGGCGCGGAGGGACCAGGGGGCTTAAATAAAACAGATGTGAACCACCTGCGGGCCGATCATTTACTTTATCGTTAAACCGATCGTTATAACTGTCTACGAGTGATGCTATTGGTCGGAAATTGTAAAACTTGGCTGTTGCTATGGTAACCATCGTTAAGAGTCTCGTTTTATAAAGGCTATTCATGAGTCACCTTTAAAGAACGGACACTATAACGATGGTTACCATAGCAACGGCTAAGTTTTACAATATTCGACCAATAGAATCACTCGTAGACAGTCTTAACGATCGGTTTAACGATGAAGTGTAAATGATCGGCCCGCAGGTCCAACCAACTGTAAATTAATTCAAAGAGATAAGATGAAGACATGTTGATTAATTTTCGAGTTTTGACTCCTTAGCTTTGCCGTTTATTTACAGTCAAACAAATTTTTAATCAGACGAATTAACAACTTTTTCTTTTTTTTTAATTAATTTCAACGAGAAACAAGTGATACCGACAAAAAAGAGAACATTCAACAGCTTCAGATTTGCAGAAAGGTAATTACTTCTTTCCTTGCATTCTCTCTTCGCGACTTAAGCTGCATTTTCGTAAATTCAACTGCCATAATGGCCAAAGGATCATATAATAGGTCTTTGAATCTTATGGACTGGGATGTCTCGAAACGTGAAATAAGTCGAGAGTCAACAATTTCTGTTATTTTTCATTTTAATTTTTTTACGTGAAAAGAGACGAGCAAACAGAAGGACGGAAAACGTAAAATGATACGAGACAAAATATTTATAGCTGGGGATGGATGAAGGTTGCGTCTGTTCACTCGTTTACACAAACATTTAAACATTTTATTTCGAGTATTTATTGAGCTCAGCGTTTTTCCAGTGCATTACATCAAGAGAATCCATTTTTAAAAACTCAAAACTTTAACCTTCTCCATGGATTCGCAATGTCTGAACAAGATTTTAATTGACAAAAGATACTACAAAGACGTCATAATAGAAACCCTATAACCTTAGAAAAGAAAATAATCCAACCTTTAGTAAGATGTCGCGACATACACAGGGTGTTGATTCAAATAGTTTTCACTCGACGTTTTCCAATTACGGCTGCTTTCGAAAATCGCCGAAACATGTTTAATTATTTCGAAGAATCGGGGTCAATATCGTTTTCCGTTTTCGTAATATCGAAGGTCGAAGTTCGATTTCGAACTTCCCAAAATTGTTGGGTCTCTTTCCGAAGAGCTTTGACTTTCGATATCTCGAAAACAAAAAACGGTATTGACTTCTGTTTTCCGCAAAATTTTCGGCTGGTAACGTGTCCTTTTCAATGATGTATCACAAAGGAAGGTTATTTTTTGAATTTTCTCTTTCGTGAACTCTAACGGCCACCCCCACCTCCCACCACCCCTGCAGATTCTGAAAATAGGTGACCCCCTGAAAAGATGTATCTCTAAAAATAATCGAACCCGTGTTATGGCGTTTTTTGAATTTCGAAGTCGTTCGATTCTTCCAGTCTCAAAAAATGTCAACATTTTAAAAAAAAAAAAAAATTATCGGCTCAAAAAAGCCTGTAAAGTATTTTTTTTTTCGATAATGGCTTGCTCTGTAGAGTATTTTAGACCCAAAATTATTTTTCAAATTTGGATCATTTATAGGGAGGATACGAATTTTCAAAAACAGGACCATATCAAACTTCAATAACCTTAGAAACATCGTGAACTAAAAACGATATCGACTTGCAGTTTGTGTTGAAAGCCTTAAAATTTTATACTTTTTTTTTTAACAATCTAAAATGAGTGTCCTCATTTAAAAGGTTGGATTTACGGGGGTGGGTACCCAGGGGGCTTTAAAATCGGCGAGCCCCTTGAAAAGTGTGCTCCTCGAAATAATTAAACACAAGCTTCGGCTCTTTCCGAAATTCGCAGCCGTAACCGAAAAAAGTAAAATGGAAACTATTTAAATTAACAATCTGCAATGTGCGATGTAAGCAAAAAAAATGAAAAGCAAAAAGCAGATGAAAGCAAAAATGCAATTAATGAACATCAAACTCTTCCATCTTCATCTTCCACTCCCTCACAACAAAAAACCCAACAATGCTTTGGGACAAATGAATTCGAAGAGAGGTGAACTAACGAGGAATCGATTTGATCGCTATTACATCGTTCAAAAGATTCCATCGTGCTTCGACATACGTACTTCTGTTTTCGTTTGTTTTTTTGTTTTTTTGTTTTGTTTTTGTTTTTTTTTTTTTTTTTTTTTTTTCTTTTTTACACAAAAATGTCATAAAAACTGTCAAATCAGTCAAAATTGGGCATAGATATGCAACGGACGTAGAAAAAAGAACTCAGACGAGATCGATTTTTCTGGTTTGATCGTTATATCTTGGGATAATCGATCTCGAATTTATATCGAGATGTAACGATTGACCTAGAAAAATCAAAGACATCGACGTTTTTTATGCCCTCTACAATTTTCATATCTGTGCCGCGAGTATCCTGCTGTTTCACGTTATTGGCAAAACCCGCCATCATGAATTTCCTGCTTTAATAATATCCAAAGTAAATAAGACACAGACTAGGGAAGTGGTGGCATCAGAAAGGTACTTTTTGTTTGCTATCTTCAAGTTTAAGAGTAACTTCAAGTATGGGCATCGTTACTTTAGGGTTACTCATGACAGGCTCTTGATAATTTTATCCTCAAAATATCCTATACTTTTTATTGAAGAAACGTAACAGCACATTTTCACGCTCGGGCGATTGAAAGATTCTAATTTCTTGAGTTTTTCAGCGAAAGGAAATTCGAATGTTCGGATGTAAATTCGGAAATTCCAACTGCCAGAACAATACACATTTTCTTACTAAGAAAAGCAAGTTAACGCACAGATGAGCATTGATTAATCAGGGTGTGTCCCGTAAAGCACGATCAAAGAGAGAGGCTTCCCGTAAAAGATCGTGATAAGAAAATTTGTTCAAAACTTGAACACTTTGAACTGATCTCCTCTCTCAAAAAATTTAAAAAGAGAAAAAAAAAAAAAAAAAAAAAAAAAATTAGGCAAGCTGCAATATCATAAGTTCTCACTTTAGATGGTTGATCAGTGCTGCCAGATTTAGCAAAACAAACACACTTTTACAACGGTTCCAATTCCGTCGCAATCCGTGTCGTACTACACATATACGAGAGCACATAGCCATTTAAAAATGCGGGTATAAGAGGTCAACCTGTGTCCAAATTTTGGATGATTTGGATGCTTCAACTACAGTAAGCGAATTTTTGTGCTCGGATTTGGAAGAAGCAAGCAGTTTTTGATGGTAGTTGTGACTATTGCACAACGTTCCGGAGCCTCTAACCAACCGTCAATCGAAAGCTCTGGATGATTGGACTATATTCTTCAGCACGCATAGAATATTTTAGTTACGTTCTGTATAACCCCCGTCCCCCAATCCTTTAAGCGTGAAAATATTTTTCACCTATAAATAAGATTCTGTCTTTTTCAGCGTTTCTCCCCATGTTCACGGCTGGATTTGGGATTGGATGGATTGCTGTAGTCCTCCCGAAATTCAAAGATGGAGAAGTAGATATACCAATGACGAAAGATGATTTAACATGGATGATTGTCCTCTTTGATCTTGGAACCCTTATTGTCCCATCGCCCAGTGGATACCTGATGGACCGCTTTGGCAGACTGTTCTGCCTTCGATTAAGTTCTATACTATCCTTATTTTCGGCAGCTTCAGCAGTATACGCGACTTCGGCAAACCACCTTTGGGCTGCAAGGTTTCTTGCGGGCATGTCAAAGGGAATCGGCTTTTCAGCATCCACACTCTATGTCGCAGAAATAGCGGGGCCTAAAATCAGAGGCGCCTTAAATGGTCTGTTCATAACCATGGTGACAATCGGTGGAGTGCTTGTAGCGGGTATCGGACCGCTCGTTTCTTTTGAATCCCTTAATTGGATCACGTTATTTTTTCCAATAGTACAGATTATTTTCCTCTTCTTTGCTATTGAGTCGCCTTACTATTTTTATATTCGAAACAACGAACAGTTAGCTTCTAAAGCCTTGTCTAAGGTTAGAAACAAATCAGAAACGGATTCCAGAGACAATGAACTCGAACTCATTCGGAAGAGTGTTGAGGAAGATATGAGACGTCGGAAGAGCTGTTTGAGTTTGTTGGCGGAAAAATCCAACAGAAACGCTTTATTCATCGTGCTTCCGGCAGTGATACTTCAGAGGTTGGGAGGTATAACCATGATTGCAACTTATGCCACGACAACCCTCCCGTCGAATGAATTCTGGAGAATTCAAACCACGCATTTGATGTTCATGGTGGCCCTCTTCACATTTTCTTTAGTATCTCTTGCTCTTGTAGATTGGTGCGGCCGTAAAACGTTACTGATAATCTCATGTCTCGGAACCAGCCTTACTGCAGGAGTATCGGCTGTATTTTACTACTACTATCAACTGACAGATATAGATGTTACTGGGTTCATTTTCGTTCCTCATGTTTGCGTCATGATGTTCCCCATGTTTTGGGCCATAGGCATTGGTCCAATTCCGCATACTCTACAGGGAGAGATGTTTTCGACCAGCGTCAAGGGTCAAGCATCAGCTATAGTCACAATTGCTCTCGGTATCTCTAACTTTGCCGTACATAAAATCTATAAGATTGTTGATAGTTGTATAGGTATCTACTTTATGTATCTTTTTTCAGCCGTCTGTGGTATGGTTACTGTTATTTTTACTATTTTCTGTGTCATAGAAACGAAAAGAAAATCACTAAGAGAGATCCAAAATGAACTTAAACCAAATGTAGTCACGTCACCAACGTCTGGGCAGACGGTCAGAGGTCAAGAGTCGTTGGTGGCAGTTGTGTGTTAAATTTGATCATTGATTGCTTCACTAGGTGCACCCAAAACGCTGGGTTTAATCATTTACTGAGAATGCAGGGCACTGGGCACTACCACATTGATTGAATATCGGTTGCGTAAGTCTGATTAAAACTTTTTGAAGCGACACGGTTACAACTGCTAAAATCTTTTATGAAATAGGCATATGAGCTAAAAGCCAAATAAGAGTGCCAAATTACAAGACATTTCGTTTTTGTTTTGTTTTGTTGTTGTTTTGTTTTTTCTTTTGTTTTAAGGAAAAACTCCGATTAGAGAAGCCCATAGCTTGAATACAAACGGTTCTTGCACTAACCGGAGAGTTTTGGATAGTTTAAATAGCCGTTGCATAGTCTTTCGACGATGAAAATTCCAATCACTAAAGAAAATTTAACGCGGATTATCGTCCCATTTCATCTCGTAACTTTCGTTTCCCTGAAATGAAGGGATTTGCTACCTCAGGAGAGCCACTTTGGGAGATTTTTATGCGTCCGGTTAAGTCCTCACGAAAAAACAGCTAGGAAAGTCACTTGCCATAATGCGCTCATTTTGCAACTATATTTCTTCGTTTTATTTTTTTACAGAAAACATGAAAGAAATGGGAAGTGTTCATTGAAAAAATTCTTGACAGTGCAAGAGTTTTTTCAATGAACATTAAGTAAAAAGGTTCTCTATAAATTTTTTGGAAAATGTGAAATTTCCAAAATTAGAACAACATGGCAAGCGCCATGGCTGCTTTTCCGAGAATTCTTCGAATGCTACGTCGCGATACCTCTTGTGAGCTGCGACATTTCTTCCAGACAAACAAAAGGCCAAAGGCTTGACTGTAGCATCAGTCATCGTGGCCCTAGTTGAGGGAGAAGAGCCTGTACTTGTTTTCTTATAAACTCTAATCTGAATTGTACTGGTCTTCCTTCCGATTAGTACAGAGTATTGGTTTCAAGCGCCCCCCCCCCCCTCCGAAGGACGCTAAATGTAAGTATTTCTATTTCAAATAGAAAGTAATCCACTTTATGAAATACTTTATGGGTTTGATATTTCGGATCGAACTGATTTTCGCTGATTCTCTCCGATTTGATTCACCAAACCAGTTTACTACCCCGTGCCGAGTCGATTCGGCCAAATGCGGTTGTTCAAACTCAATTCCCTTAGATTGTCTTTGTCCCAGTTAGGTTCTTTGGTTCGATTTCCTATTTAAGCTAAAAATACAAAACTGAACCAACGAAAAATGGGGAAAATCGATGGATCAAAAATTGGCCTTTATTTAGAAAACTTTGATATACTGATGGGATATTGCGAAAGGCAAAACAAGGTATCTAATGCAACATTAGAGGTAAGTCTGCCAAATCGGACCTGCCCGACTTAATTCGAATATTCACATAATCGTGGGATTCGCGTTCATGAGAGACCGCTTATTCGAATTTGTTACTTAACAAAGCATTCGAACAAGATAGTGTTGGGAATCTCAGTTTGCTTTCCTTCTCTTTTTTTCTCTTTTTTAAAAGAAACAACAGTAATGTACGCAATTAAAAAAAAAACGCAAGGTTTTGATATTAATTTGAAATTGTTAATTATTGCATTGCATTGTAAAACATTGTATTAGAGTAGCAATTAAGCTGTAAATAATAAAGTTGTAAATAGCTTGGTCCTAGACTAACGGTAAAATAATAAAAATAAATAGAATTGAGACAAGTTGATTAGTTGACTATTTTCCAGTTTTTGGCTCCTTAGCACGGCTGTTTATTCAAGCTGCAACTTTTTTTTCCTTTTTATAAAAAACCTTGAGAATGGAGTTAAATTTTGAATTTTTAAACTGTGATGTTAGACGCACCACATTCAACCAAAACCTGTTTCATTCCGTTCCATTGTGTTCCATGCATAAAAAAATTAATATCATGCGTGTGGTGATATAACCAGTGTTGCCAGATTGGGGTGAAAAAGCCGCACGTTTTACATTGATTTAAATGGGGACGATACGGCTTTTTACCCTCGATCTGGCAACACTGGATAGAACTAGAATGTGATAGGAGGATGGAGAGCCTCCGATTGATTTTAAGAACACTCTGTACATCTGACACACTGGAGCAAAAATAATGGAAATAATGCCTCGGATTTTAAAAACTGAGACCCAACAACCCTTCAACAAACCACTTTAGATAGGAGCCCTTCACGCGAACATAAAAAATCATTTCATAAAGCTCAATGTGCGAAAAAGAAATAATAAAAAAAAAAAAAAAAAAAAAAAAAAAAAAATGTGAGATGAAACTAATTTAAATTCAAAGAGCATCGTGCAACAATTCCTACAGGATATAAAGTTTTACCCGGAAAATGCGGATACCGATATTTAAATAAATATTCGCGTAAACGCGTGGAGTTTCATTCCGGATTTATTTAGCTCTTCCTTCTCCACTTTCTCCCCCACTCTGGCGATGAGGGTTGAAAATATTTTCCTATAAATATCAAAGAGATCCGACAAATTGACCAATCTGCAGGCATGAATGAGACGGGGAGGAAAGGGAGGAGGAGCTGACGGGCAAATGCCATGAAGCTATAAAAAATAGGACAGGTGAGGTGAGAAGTGGGGGAAGAAAAATATGGAAAATTGAGGCGAAAAATCCAGCTTCGACAATATTTGAGACGTGAAGAAGCTGAATAAAAGTATGTCCAAATTGTAAAAGAAAGAGGACATCACTGAAAAAAAAAAATTTATGTACAGCCGAAGCAGCCTTTTAAAACAGCTTCGCAGAGCAAAAGTTCAAGCTGTACCGGAGAAAGTAACAGGTGTACCAAAGCACTACTTTTTTAGAGTCGCAGCCTGTTTCCTTGATTTGGCTCTACCGAAGTAGTGCTTCAATACAGCCACAACTTGCTCTGGTTGAGCTAGGACTTTAGTTCTGCGAAGCTATTTTAAAAAGCTGCTTCGGTTCTGCTTAAACGTTGTTTTTTTAGTGACTAGGGTCATTGAGGAGGGCATGGTTTCAGGGATCAAATTCATGAGAAGAAAAGAAAAGAAAAAGAAGAATAAAACGGTCATCGGATTCTCAACCCCCCCCCCCCCCCGGCGAGACCTGAAATGGCACTGGGCGAAATAAGAAGAGTTCAGCCTAGCAGTCTGCTAAGCACACACCAAAATGAAATGAAATGCAGACTAATTTCACGAAGACTAAATGAAGATACTTATTTTCACTTCCCCGCGCATTTCTTTCTTCAAAAAGCAATTTGCATACCCTTAGATCACCCCCCCCACCCCCCATCTCCTCGAATCGTCGGGAACGTATGCCGAGCACGCCAACTTGGAGCAATGTTGACTAAGACTTGAGAACACATGACTGATTTTATGGCGTTCTTTTGTGAATAAAGGGCTGTTTTCTGCTTCGACGGGCTTTATTAGGGAAATGTTGCGACACAAATAACATACTTCTTTGCACCGTTGCCACATGCGCGATAAAAAAAAAAAAAAAAAAAAAAAAAAAATGAGGGGATGAAATTGGAATATAATAGGAATCAACAAGCTATAGCAATAGAGAGGATTTGTGGGACGTGCTTTCGAGGCACCGCGGTGGCATGGCAGCATGATGGAAATATCTTATGGACATTTTCACACAGGCTCGGTTTGTTTGCTTCATATTTTTTAACCTTTAAATTTTTAAAAAGAATTTGCGACAAATCCATTGGATACTGGTTTTAAACGAAAGCTTAGGTGTTTTAGAGTGGCTATCTGAACACAGAAATCAATACAGCTGTTTCTTCTGGATGGATTTGCCCGACAAAGAAACTGACACATGACAGGAACAACCCAATATTTTTGACCTGAATAGTTGTATTGGAATTCCGTGTCCAGATAGTCACTCTAAAACATTCGCATTTTCATTTAAAACCAATTTTCACTGAATCAGTTACAAGTTTTGATTTAAGATTAACAAAAAATGAGGCAAATAAACCAGAATCAGATCGCTCATGCTACCTCACTTTGGGATAGGACTTATAACATGCACAAGTTCCTCAACAGGTATCGTTGATCGGAAGACTGGGAATAAAAAAAGGCATAAGATCTGAAGGTGATTCCTCACCTGCACAAAGTGAAACTCTAGCTCAATAGGCACCATCATTTCCTTAGCGAATGGTTGATGATGGTTAAACGTTGCCAGACACAGGGAAAAAAAATCCGCCTACTTTACATTGAAAATTAGGTGAAGGGAGGGGAATCTTTTGCTGCAATCCGACAACGCTCCAGTCTCTCAAAATCGTTTCACAAGTTGCCTCTTTCCCTGACCGAGCTCACCCCCTATTTTATAGCTCAACGGTTATGCTTTAACCTCCGATAGCATTTATTTAAAACCCAATAACATTATATTAAAAGAGAGAAAGAGGGAGAGAAAGAGAGAGAATGAGAGAGAGAGGGGGGGGAGGGGGAATGCAAGAGAGCGAGAAAAAGAAAAATCATACCTTTTATAGGGAAAGAGAAGCAGCGAAACCCACCGATCATCAACTTACATAAGAAACCTTCCCTCTCCAACTTGTGGATTAAAATATAGCTACGGGAGGAGATAAAAATGGGTTGCCTTTCCGAGAGCTCGACGGATGCGCGCAGATGGCTTGAATAGCCATCATTTTTACTTCGAATAAAAAGGAAATGCGAGAGAAAAAGAGGCTAAGTACTAACTCGATTAAGTTCGCGCGGTTAAAGCTCCCATATCCAGCTGACAGCTACCGACCGACCGCAAATGGACTTTCTATTCAAAAGCTTGCGGCTCCGTACCGATAGTTTGTTTTCGAGAGTTCTTCATGATATTTCGTTTGTTAGTTTGTTTGCTTGTCCGTTTTTTTTTTTGTTTTGCTTTTCTTTTTGTTTGTTTTTTTGTGTGTTTTTTTTGGACACTTTGCTTGTTTTATTTCTTACTTATTGTTAGGTTACTTTCAGAATTTCGTAGTTATATTTAGCTTGTTTGTTTGTTTTTGCTCAGCAAAAGGGCTCTGGAAAATTCCCCTCTGCCCTTCTGGGGCATTAACAATGTTATTTCCAGTAGGAAAATAGACTTACGAGTAGACCTGCGCTTTTGGGAGTTATACGCAGGTGCTTACTGCTGAAGGTCCCTGGTCCCTGTCTGATTTGAAGCGTTTACTAGCTCTGTGTTTCTACAGAGAGAAAAATTGGACAGGAATCTCCTAGAGTACCAGAGTACCTGAATAGCTCCGCCATCTTTGCTCTTAAATGGCGGAGGTCTGAACGGCGAAATCGAGGTTCACAACGGTTTCAGGCTCAGTTAAGAGTCAACAGATGGAGAATCCAGGAATTTTCCCATCTATTCCTTTAACCGTTATAAACAGGTGTGTTGGAAAAGGACAGATTAAGGTCAGTCACCAGTCACGGGACTTTATCGCCCCTTCCTCTATCCTTTTCTTACTCATGCGCTCAAAAGGGTAAAAAAAAAAAAAAAAAAATTTCCAGGATCCGCTAGTTCAGAGCACATTCTGTTCGACATCGTGCGATCGCGATATTATACCGGAAATATCGACACTAAAGGAAACGACGACGCCGGCAAGTTCCGGAAGTGGAGCATGACTCGGAACTTTGGCGCGATTAATTTTGCAATGGACCTAATTACTTATTAAAGCAAGTCACCCCGCTGGGGGCTGTTGCAAGTTTTCGCTTAGAAAAAAAAAAAAAAAAAAAAAATGAATGACGTATCGGATACCGGGTGTTGCGTTGGGTAAAAAGTGGCGGGAAGAAAAAAAAACTAAACAACCGAAATACGTTTTAACCAATAAGTACCGAAGCACTACTTTATTGGTAAAGCAACAACCTTTCTTCTAGCTTTTGTTCTACCAAAGTAGTGCTTCGGTGCAGCAAGAACTTTTGCTCTACGAAACTATTTTAAAAGGCTGCTCTTCGTTTAAACTTCGTTTTTCAATGAATAAGAGACAACTTTCCTTTGACACTGGTGTCACCAGGAGTCAGGGTACCATTACTCGGATGTGGATCACTACTCTAGTGGCTAAATTACTCTGTGAGTCTGCCTTGTCACTGTAGAAAGAGTGACGAAATTAAGATAGGAAACTCTCATTATTAGTGCTCAACGCCGCCATTACGCTCGCGAGTTGAAGAGCATTTTACGAGTTCAAGAGTGGATTACGGGAGTTTTTAGAGCAACCATCGTCACTTGTCAAGGTTTTTACCCCTGGATCGGCCCTTAAATCGCTTACAGCAAAAGTGTGCAACAGCCCCACTTGGCAACCGTGGATTTGGAATCGGGAATAGCCGCGCGCCCATCTTATAACGCAACAGGCGACAAGTTCATATTCATCCAACAAAAAGTGAGGGAAGCTGCTTTGGCTGTGAATATAGTTCGCGTTCCTGGAAACCCCGCGCGCCAATCGCTTAATAACTGCATCAAGTATAACGCGTTTAAACGCCCGAGCACAGAACCACATCGCAGCATCGCGCGGATCGATATATCGAGTTCGTTGAAGCGGCAACTAATCGAATAGTCAAAGAGAGCCACTCTTTCGTTTCCCCTCCACGCTCCTATAAATTCATTACCGTAGGCGGATACAGGAATAAGTCCATCTCTCTCTCTCTCTTCCCATTTGAAAGCATGCGTTAGAAAAGGATAGAGAGGGGCTAAAGTCACATGATGACTCCTTTGCTATCCTTTTCTGACGCATGTGTTCAAATGGGAAGAGAGAGAGACAGACAAAGTCCTGTATCCGCCCATTTTCTTCATTACTAGGCTCCGGTTCCGGCGAATCGCGTGTTTTTCATTAATGAAATCAAGGCGCAGGGCGGTGCACACTGGTTCGAAACATGGATTTTTCAGGACATGAAACTTTGTAGTTTTTTTTTCTTTTTTTTTCTTTTTTTCTTTTTTTACAAAAATATGAAAGTGCTGATGTTTCCTTGCAAAAATACGTTATTTGGCTCATTTTCAGTTCTAGTTGACATGAATAATTTCACACGTTTTTGACGCATCTTGCTTCTTATTATTCATGATCTTGATTTTTCTTCGTGAAATAATGTCCGGGAAACTCCATCCTGTTTCGACCCACTATTTGGAAGAGGAGAACATGAGGAGAAAAAGAATGTGTGAAAATGGACTGGAACGCCGGCAAATCCACATGACCGCTGGTGGCGCTGATCCACCGTAGAACTTAACCTTCAAATTCAAAACCCTCGAGCTTGGCGCGTACGCTACAGATATCACAAAATTACTTAAAACTGAAGCTGAAACCATCAATATCTCCAAGAATCACGGATTGATCTGATGCAAACTATCCACGGTTTTCAGAGATTGGTAGGTTCAACTTCAATTTTCAACCTACCCGCAATATTGTCAGCGCACGCGGTCTTGATACTAATCTCGAGGGCTTGAGGGTTTGATGCATTTGCATATACAGGCATTTGTCTCTCTCTTTCTCCTCCTGTGTGATTGTGCATGTTAAAAAGGACGCTTATAGGGGCTCAAGTCATGTGATGGCCCCCTCTGCTATCCTTTCCTACCACTTGTGTTCAAATGACCAGAAAGAGGGAAAAACAAATTCCTGTACCCGCCCACGGCTTGATGATCCGATCTTAAAGAAAAAGTAATTTAAATTGCAAATTATCATTCATTGAACAGTGCCAAACAGTCAGCACCATCTTTCGGCGAACTAGGAACAACATTGGTGAGGGATCAGGTTAATCGTTGTAAGTAAAATAAACCGGGACCTGAACCTACAGCCAAAATTATTTCAGGTATGGAAACCAGTATCGGATTGAACCTCTAATTGAGTAAATATGTAGGAAGCTATGGCAATTTCGATTCCATTTTGATTCTATCTGAATGAAGTTTGGAAGAGTTTTCAATTGGACCAAACTTGAAGAGTTTCTTTGTCAAAACGGTATTCATTCGCGGTGTAATGAATGAAGAATGTGCTATTGGGTACAAGAGAAAAAAAACCCATGCAAATACACTGGAAAAAAATTTGAGGCAAACGCAGTACTTTCCAGAAGGAAACATGAAGTGTAACAATGATAACTTCAGAAAAGTCAGAATTGCTGCTGCAAACACTAGGAATCCAACAAATTCAAACAAAAAGGGGATAGCAAGCAATAGCCAATTGGACAAAAGGCTAATTTTTATCACTATTAAAAAAAATCTTTTAATAAATAATCAAATTTTAGGTAGTAGTAGTAGAACTTACGCATTTTGAGTATCAGATTCCAGATTATCAGATTTAGCGGTGCCTGCATCCGCAATGCATCAAAACGCGTCAGGAGCAGTTGGTGAGCGACGAGCTAAAACTCTGCGCTAACCAACTGCTCATCAATGCGTTTTGACGCATTTTGGAGGCACTGAAACTTGTCAGAATCCAATCCTCAAAATGAATGAGCTCTAGTGACGTCCAGCCTCCCAAACCTCGAGTTCAATATGCTCGTGTTTCACAGTGCCAAAAAGGGAACAGGAAAATTCTGATTTAACCCATTGACATGTATAGCCTAGTCTGACTTATTCACGGTCTCCCGGGACGGATACGCATAGTGGAGTCTCACTCGTCCAGTTACAAACTTACAAAGCAACCTATACTGTCATAGTTCTGCCTTTTCAGAGAGATAGTGCCACGGGCAATGGGCATTGATCATGGGGTAATCAGAGACACAGTAGCCAACTTTTTACAGTTTTTTCTTTTTTCTCCCCTTGGTGGAACTGATATTAGAAGTGAGAACTTAACCTCAAAATTTTCTTGAGTTCTATAAAAAAAACAAGTGATTGCGTCACTGTTACCAATGTTATTTGTAAATCTTATTCTCAAATAAACAAATTAAAAAAAAAAAAAAAAAAAAAAAAAAAAAAAAAAAAAACCTCAAAAATTGGCAGGGGAATGGTTGGGAACTGAAAATAACATCAGGAATAAAAATGGGCGTTTTACCATAAATTTCATTGATATCTTCTACACAAGACAAAAAAAAAAAATAATAATAAAAAAATGGGCTGAGGATCTGTTGGGAACTAAACATATCATCAAATCTCAGCATGAGCGTTTTACACTAAAATTAAGCAGTATTTCTAGGCGCAGCAAGCAAAAATTAATTCATGTGTCAATGGCTTCACAAAAAAGAAAAAAGAAAAAAATCAAGCAGGAAATATGATTCAAGAGTAAACCTAACAGGATTTAAACACACTGTACAAAGGGAAAAAAATTGAATTGAACTGTAAGCTGCATACTTCAGTCGACGCAGTATAAGTTGAGCGTTAGGCTGGTAGTAGGTAAATACCTGAAAAATGGAGAGCAACAAAGATGTACCATATATATCCGAATACAAGCCGCACTTTTTTACTCGATTTTTCCAGTACAAAATCCGGGTGCGGCTTATACAAGAGAATTTCCCGAGGGGGAAAAAAAAAAAGGGCTGAAAATTGTGGTGTGGCTCCGGCCTCGGCTTCACGGGTCATTTTCGCATGATCTTTTGCTGTTCGCGCCACCAATCACTCAGCTCAGCTGCGGCGCGGCACTCCAGTTCCGTCTCGTCTCGGCGTGCGGCACGCGCGGAAAAAAGATCGCAATTTCAAACAGATGATCTCATAGGTAATTTTTTTTTGTTTCGATGTAATAAATTTTTTGTTTTTAGGAGCTTTTATACTTCATTCCATATAATTTTGGCCGGTTTCCGGCGCTATTTTTTAAAAATTTCGGGGGTGCGGCTTATATTTGAGGATTTTTTTTTCCCATTTTTCCGGACCGAAAATTCGGGTGCGGCATATATTCGACGGCGGCTTATATTCGGAAATATACGACTAAATGTATAGCTATTGCTTGTGAGGGTCAATATTGTTTCCGATGGTTGAGTTTCAGCAGAATATACGTCGAATGACAAGGATCGAGCCGCCACGTTGAAACATTTTGAAAATCTACCTGGCTCTTCACGGCTCAACTTATACTGCACCAACCAATGAGAAGCAAAGAAAACAATTTATTGAGATCCTACCTCTGCTTGGAGAAGAATCTGGAGTCAGGAACTTGGAATCACCACCGCTTTTGACATACAACCAGTCTTCTCGCAATTTTTTTACTTTCTCCTGAAAATAAAGGATCAATAAAAGTTTTTAGGTGAGATCAAACTCAATTAATGGTAGATTGAAACGATTATTTAAAAACAGAAAAGCAAGCGCAGAAAATTTATAAAAAAGCTCTTTACTCTGGGAAAGATTAAGGTACAATTCAGAGACGTTGGTAGAAGTTCTCCGATCACATCTAACCTTTTTCACGACTTTTAACAGACTGAATGCAGTATATTCACAATCACGAGTAAACTGTGGAGAATCAGTGAAAATTGTGGAGAATCTTTTAACTTTAAAAAAAATTATCTTCGGAAAAACGCAAATTGTTGCGCTCCAGCCTTTCTATTTCAGGTAGCTTGTGGAAGCAATTTTGCAAAAAGATTATCAATAATTGTGGAAACACTTTTGCTAAAAGGTCGTCAATGTAGACGCCAGGGGATTTCGGACTGCAGAAGCAATGCCGGTTTGTGTGTAAATTGTGGACGAACATTCTGCACCCCTATTCATGCGCTGCCACTAGCATAAAAAAAAAAAAAAAAAAAAAATAGAAATGGGACACAACAAAATTATATGAGCACCTGTAGTTGAGATGAGATTGGCTGTTTGGCACCTTGACATTCTTTTTCTAAATTGATAACATTTTCTAAAACTTCTTTCACCTCCGTCTCACAATCTTTGACACAGGCCTGAGGAAAAAGCAAGGGGAAAAATATTAGATCGAAGAATAAGAAGAAAGCTAATAAGAAGAAACTTACAATTACAACACTATACTGATTGAAAGTGAAATTTTGAAGCGAACGCTGGTTCGCTCAAAACTCTCCTCCTTCAACCTCTCCTCCTTCAAACTCTCCTCTTTCCATTACATTTCTCATTCCACCCTCATGAGACAAAATTAGATAGATAGAATGAGAGATCTAGAGATGGATAGAAAGATATAAAGATAGAGTTCAAAGAGAAAAAATTTACTGTACATACAGGGTGTCCGAGAAATGACTTCACACTTTTTGTATGAGGTCTTGCAGGGGTCGGAAAAATCCAATGCTCTCATAAGACTCTCGGAAAAATGCCAAAAACCTAAAAAAAGGGAGGTTTTTGGGTTTTTGGCATTTTTCCCAGAGTCTTATGAAAGCATTGGATTTTTCCTGAATTTTTCAGATTTTTCCGACCCCTGCAAGACCTCATACAAAAAGTGTGAACTCATTTCTCGGACACCCTGTATATGTTCGAAACTTATGTTTGTATAATGTGACTTGAGGAGATGAGGACATGCACCTTCTGGTCTGCATTTTTTGTCCACAGTCCACAACACCCTCTGAAGTCGAGACATTTCAGATCGACATTTTTTGAAATGTGGCGGGAAAAGGGAAGTTCTGCCACAATCAATCAACTTGATGTAGAGTGTTGCTGCTGCTCTCAGCCACAAAGTTTTTAAAAACATGACAAATTATTTACTTTTCAGCGGGACTTCAAGAGTTACAATTAAAAATAATCGCTTAAAATAATAAATAGCAGATTTCAAATTCCATCCAGGAATCCTCTCAAAAAAGGAAGTCAGCATATCCCTTGAATAATGTAAAATATCATACCGTTATACTCTCTTGCATTTTTTTCTTTTCAGCGTCATTCAAAGTGCGACTAAGTGAGACACGGGATTTTATACTGGCGACCCAAGCCGATACATTTTCTATCCTAGATATAAGTTTCTTCAGAGAAGATAATTTACAAAGGATGTACTCTTTATGTTCAGCTAATTTAGAACCGGCCTGAAACATAAAATCACACCAAATCATGAACACCTTAACTATTGAGAACAGAAAAGATTATATTTTATAATATCCATTGTTACATTTAGAAAAACATTTCAAAATATATCTTACAATTCTTAGAAATCTTATTGGAGATCTATATAATGCTGCCTTCTTCAAGATTGCCTTTTTCCGCCTTCCAACCTCATTGTATTTGAGAGAGATTATTCTTCAAAGTGATTGTTTAGACTCCACAGTTTGGTATTAAGCTGAATCTTTAGTATTCAATGCCACTTTCTGCCACCAGAGCAATACCGTTTGATTATTGTCAAATTACAGGTCAAAAGTAAATTATTTTCAAGAGAACAGAGTATCACAACTAGATAATCATCCGCAGAATGTCGAACCAAAACATCTCCGAAATTCCTTTAGTATAAGGCTGAAAGAACCAAAAAACGAAATCTTGCAAATCGATTCTTGTAGAATGTAGAATGTAATCCATTTTTTGGACTTTCAGTCTTGAAGTCAAAGATATGGATGAGACATTTTGCAGAAACATTCTTGCGAAGATTATCCAGTACCTGACACTCTGTAACTTAACTTTGATCAAACGGTAGCATTCTGCTGGTAGAATTTGGCACTAAGCACTAAAAGAAATTTTAATAACTAACTAAACACAGTAGTTCAACCATTCCACTTTAACAATTGTCATATTAAGGTCCCTTTTCAACGGTTACATTACAACGTAATTAAAAATTGCAATGGAGCAAAATTTTATCATTATAAAAGTTGAATCACCCACCTTGCTCAGAACAGACAAAGTTGAATCAATATTTACTGCCTGTTCACCAGATTCTTTGGCTTTCACCAGCTCCAATTCTGATTTTTTCAAAGCTACCTCTTCTTCTCTGGCCTAAAAAAGGAAAAAAGAGGAAATAATTTATGTTAACAAGTAGGTAATGCTATATTAGTACATGGCATGTATATGATAGTAAATGAATGATAGGGTTTCCCTGACTTTCCACCAAAATATCCAAACTTATGAACAAAAATTTCTCTTAAATTATTTACAGAAAGTTCTGACTTTACTGGCTTGAAAGTGAAAAGAGCAAACTTTCCGACCACACTCTTCATCCAATTGAAAGAGCTCAAGAAATAGGAAAACTTACACCACATGACTTATTAAGATTGCACACCATTTTCTAATAGTTGCCACCCTGTTGTAAAATTTAAGGGGTCAAATTTTCTAGTAGTAGTAGAGGTAGTTAAGTCCAGCCAAACTATTGTTTGTTATGCTGGTTGCTGGTGTTTCACAGCCAATGACTGGACTAAAGATACAAAAAGAGAAAAAGAAGGAATAGAGGTCCCTACCAAGAAACCTCACAGTAAGGTAAGAGGACAAGAGGGACAACGCACCAAGGAAAGGAAGTATCTCAAGAGCACACAAGGACTGGTGTGCTCTTGGAATTTTTTGTTTTCTTGTTTGTTTTTTTGTTTTGTTTTTTTTTTGTTTTTGTTCCCCCCCCCCACAAAAAAATCAATTTAATGAGAATTAAGAATCCACAAAGTTTTTGACTGGAAAAATTATTTAAATCATTCCAGAAGAGGGGGGGGTGGAAGGGTGGATTGGAGGAGGGGGGCGGAGAAGGGAAAATAATGAAGTAATGAGGAGAAAGACAGACAGGTGGCAAAGTTCACAGAGGGATTTGAAAAATAGGTGGACATTAAGAGGAAATGAGGACTGAGGACTACTTATGCCGATCTAAAAATAGGAAGGCACAGATACAGAGCACAATTGCAGGGAAAGTGTTGAAAATAAAACAGCATTTACTCAATTCATAAAGTCATGCTTCACAAATGATGACTTGCGCTTGTGACTCGAGTAATGTACCCTTCTTTATGCACATCTATCATCATTTTCTGTAGATCCCCTTTCGGGAAAAAAAAAAAAAACTTCTCAGCTTGCTTTGACACCATAAACACGGGGTGCCCCAAAAGAAGAAGAGGAGGAAGAAGAAAAAAAAAATTAAATATGGGGAATACCCTACGAATACTTTCTCACACCATTTTAATGTGAGGGAGATCCTCCCCTTTAAAATTCTGAGGGAGACCCCCAGAGCCCCCTTTAAAACTAACTTAAATTTTTCATAACTAACTTAAAAGTTAAAATTTCAAAAAAACAAAAAAACCCCTCGGGGGAATCTAGAAAGCAACATTAGTGCAAAATCTAGATGCATATGGATCAATGGTTCAAAAATTATGTGAGTATGCGGACTGACAGACTGACGGACTAACAGACTGACAAACGCCACAGATTTTTTTTGGCATCAGACCCCATAATTTGAAAGAGTTAAGAAATATTGAAATTTGATGGAAATATGTTCTTTTTGATAGTATTAGACATGATAAGAGGCCAGTAATTTGTATAAATCATGATTGACTTAGTCGTAAGAGCCCAAGAATCAAAACAAAATACCTTGAAAATCTCTGCACCATCGCAATACTTTCTCAATTTTTCTAACTTTGTTAGAATGAGAAAGTAAAAAACAGAGGTAATGAGTTAATTTTATCCGTTCAAAACCCTAAGTTGATTGCTGTGTTAAGTCACTCACTAAGGGAAATGCTTATGAGGGAGACACTAGGGTCATTAACCACCGATACTTTTTAAAGATGCTTTGCCCTTTCAGCAAACAAATTATGAAAAAGTTGTCACTGTAATCTAAGACCTACACCATTTAATCGAGCAAACTTTTATTTTAATTTCACAAGCAATTGAGTCAATTTTTTGGAATTTTTTTAAGACTCCACGTAAAATGTTGTCCTTTATAAGGGACATGGTGAGCAAAAGGGTTGAACGACTTCATCTCAAGGCACCTTGATTTTATATAAAGACAGAGGACATTCTACACAAAAATTTCTGCAGCTCTGTTTTCTCACTCAATTTTCTGCTCCTCGCCACGCACAGGGTAACCTACTGTGGATTTCACCGTCTCTTTGTTGATAATTAAATTTTGTTCCAGGCCAATTAGTACCACCTTAAATGCGTCAGTATAATAGAATTGTAAATATGTTACTGTGATTTGGAAATAAAAAAAATGAATTGAATTGAATTGAATTTAAAAAAAAAAAATAAAAGAAAATAAAATACATAAAAAAGATTAGAAAGAATGGCTTCAATGTAAATCGAGCCATCAATACCTAAAATCACAAAAGGTGAGGCCCAATTAAATTTCAAACTATAAATATCAGCAATCATAATCTGCCCCAACTTTTCACATATCCTGCATACTTGCTTGGAAATCAAAATAAAGCTGACTCAAACGAGTTTAGTGAGCAATCTCCAGAAAATACACACCACCACACTGCAATGTTGTTATCCTTGTCACACGGCTCGTTACTTAACTTCAAATTTAAAAACACTTTCCGAGTTAGAGTTATGACTTCAGTTCACTTGAAGCCAAATAAAAGTTTTTTGGTCCAAATAATTTCTAAAAGTGGAGGAGTCGTTAGAGACAGACAATGTAAAAGGAATATATTTGAAAAATGACAGTTTGAGGGAAGAGACACCGACTGAACCTACTTGGACATCTGCCAACATTTGAACACTAAGTAGGAAATTAGACCTATTTTAGACCACACATGTGAAGAAATAACTGAGACAGTCAACAGCTTCTACTTTTAACCAGAGGTGTTATCTTTTCTGGAGTGAATAAAATTATTTATCATTACTTCAATTTTTCATAGGAAAAAAAAATTGATCTGTGACAGTCACACAAATCTAAAGTAATAATGTCAACTTGATTGCATTCACACCCAAACAATTATTATTCTCCATTCGAGGAACTCAAAAAGTGCACTTTTCAGCCTCATAATTACTAGTCTTTAATGACCCTTTTTTTTTTATTTCATTTCCTCTATTTTATTTTCAAATTTAATACATAGAAGCCTCCATTTGTGGCTATGGAACAAGTCATTTGGTGAGTCATTTTTTATGACAGAAAAATTATACTTACTTTAATCATGCTTGAATGTGTTATCTTGACTGGAGTGAATTAGAATACTTTATCAATACTTAGATTTTTAGGGGGAAAAATTGATGGATGTGATGCCACACAATGCTGAAGTAATAATTCTCCATTTGATGAACTCAAAGATTGCACTTTTCAGCTTCATAATTACTAGCCTTTAAAGACTCTTTTTTTGATGACAGAAAAATGACACTTACTTTAATCTTGCTTGAAGGTGTTATCTTCTGGAGTGAATTAAAAACTTAAATTTTCAGGGGGGGGGGGGATTGATGGGTGTAATGCCACACGATGCTGAAGTAATGATGTCAACTTGATTGCATTCACATCTGAACTATAATTCCCCATTCACTGAACTCAAGATTTCACTTTTCAGCTTCATAATTAGAATTACTAGTCTTTAATGACACTTTTTTTGATGACAGAAAAATGAAAACTTACTTTGACCATGCTAAGTCGGACGGAAAGGGAGGTGTCATCTGAAGGGTTGGCATTTGTGTCTAGAAGAGCATTCACATGATCCAAACACTGTTGACTACTTTCCATTATGCATAGTCTGAAGTGGAAGAAAAACACACACTTACACACAAATCACAAAAAAGAATTTAAAAAAAAAAATTTAAGCTTATTATTTCATTAACAGTGATGAAAAATTATGTAGAATGACACCGTTAAATTAAAAATAAACACTAAAAAAAAGAGGGAAAAAATGAGATCACAATATAGGGCTTTTATTTGAAATGATAAAAAGAAGAGTTAGAATTATGAAATTTAAGTAAAGAGGGAGACTTTTCACTTAACCCAGACACTAACTTCGAACAATTAAAACTGACCAAGTTAAGAGAGAAAGGCTCAAAGAGAGAGAGAGAGAGAGAGAGAGAGAGAGAGAGAGAGGAGGGGGGAGGGAGAAAGTGACAAAGAGAGCCATATGTCTGGCAAGAGCCAAACAAAATATGAGACTGAGATACTGTAGGTAAGCGTGAAGTGATAGCAACTAAAAATAGCTCCACTGACAAAAATACAACAATAATTTGGGCCCAAACACAAACATAAACAAATAATACACCGGCTTCATATCAGAAGGTATTAAACTCGAGAAAACAAAAGGACCATGCAAGAGCACAGAGAGAAAGCAAGAGAGAGAGAGAGTTGGCAATGAGAGCTCCATGCTTTACTGGAAACATTCTTCCCAAGCACACCTGGCTTACAAGTTGCAGGTCAACGGGAGATGTCTTCTCATTTAATGCTCATTTAATGAGTGTTCAACGGCCTACATTCTGCCTGTGGGCGCATGCAATTAATATGCAGCTCTAGTTGATTCCACGCAAGCGTTCTAACCCTTTCCTCTCTCAAGACTTTTTATTTTAATTTTTTAAAAATTTTCTTTTCAATTTCTTTTAATTTTTTTTAAAAAATTGCAAAAAAAATTAAATTTTTTAAATTTATTTAATTTTTTTTTATTTATTTATTTAATTTTTATTTTATTTTTATTTTAATTTTATTATTTTTTTATTTACTTTTTTTTTTTTTTTTTTTTTTTTTGTGTATGCTGATTTTTGGTAAATATATCTGAGATATTAGAGTATAAAGCAAGTATTATTTTGTCAAATGTATTCGACATAGAAAAGGAAAAGGCTAATGAAGTGAAAATTAAGGAAAATATTGTCATGGAATCAGTGGCGGAGCCGTCATTTTGGGTAGCGAGAATTCGCATTCTTCGCAAATTTCGGGGAATCTTAGATTCGTGTTGTTACGTGGATTTGCAAGGTAGATCATGCAGGTAAAAAGAGGTCCGTGCGTCAGAAAGCGCGGTTTTCGCATTGTGTTTATGTTTCACGTACGCATTAGCTTTGATGCACCGAGGTTAGGTTTCGGCTGTCATGCCGGCGCGAGATCTAACTTTGGCGGCCAGGTCAAAGAGCGCGTTCGATTGCACGGTAGCAATGGCGTCTTTTCAGTGATCGCCGTCGGAGTCTGCCCAACGTGAATTGTCCAATGCGAATTCTTACTACCCAAAATGACGGCTCCACCACTGATTCCATGACAATATGATTTTTCAATTTACTAGGTGGTCAAATACAAGGGAAAAATAGTAAAAAACAAAAACTAAATCAAATAAATTAAGAAAATGGACTCATTTGCGCATATAAATATTCGCGCAAGTGAGTCCATTTTCTTAATTTATTTGATTTAGTACTTGTGTGTTCTCCTTTTTATTATTTTAAAAATTAAATACAAACAGTTTTCCAGTCATTACTCATTTTTCTATTTTTAACTTTTTTTACAGGCAGTAAAACACCATAGGAAAAGGGAGGAGAAGAAAATAATTTTATTTTCTTCACAAGTTGTCCTTTTTCCCTGTGAGAAAATATGTATAAGCTAAAAAACCTATAAGGGGACAACTTTTTTTTTGTTCAGACTGTCACAACTTGGTCAACTTTTTATTAAATGATGGTCTTCTCTTGAGCTCAATTGATAGAAAATGAGAACAAGATCATTTTCACTAGCTTGTTTACTTCTGAAGGTACAGCGTCAGTCTCTATACTTTTGGCATCAATGATACACTACATATGATCCCTTTTTTCTCTGGCACAAACACACCCTCGGTTTTACCCCCTCTTTTACCAAATTATTCTTCAATTAGAGAAAAAAGGTAAGCATATTGAAAGGAAAACTTATTGTAAAACAGATGTAATCATACGAATCATTTTACTTACTTAGATTTGTACTGTAATACTGTCTCGTATATTTTTTGCCACCTTTGCTGCAGTCGGCTGAGACGATTGGTTGCATCTGTCACTCCAGCACTACGAAGCAATTCATTTAAAGTGCTAATCACTCTGTAAAATGAGAAAAAAAACTATAGTGCTTAAAAGTCAGAGACAATATACAATAGAGACCACGCACTAGCCTTGCGCGCGGTGGCTGACTTTTTTTTCGGGGCTCAACAGAAATTAACATAGGGAGAATGAAGGAGCACCATCCAACACGGTCCATACGTTGACTGATGCAATTTCGGTGCTTCTGTTTCACTGGGCAAAAATCTCAACGACGTTTCTCATCAGTCAACGTATGGACCATGTTTGCGGTGTTCTGTTGAGACCCCAAAAAAAAAAGTTGCCACCGCGCGCAAACATGGGCAAGATAGATAGTGCGTGGTCTCTATTATATATTGTCTCTGTTAAAAGTACACATCGGATAAGACAAATGTAATAGAAAGGCTGAGTAAAATGAAGAATGGGAGTAAATGAAAAGGAAAATTCAATCTAAGAACCTTAAATGGTCTGAGCAAAATTTTCAGGAAAGCCAAAAATGTGATCCGGGGTCAAAATTTGCAAAAACGAGATTTTGGTGGAAAGTTGTTCAGCATACCCTGACGCACTGGAATTGCTTGGATTAAGTTCAATATTCTCTTGCAAGAGAGCGCCAGAGGCGATTTTGTTTAAAAAGAAAGGGACCTGAACTGGTCAGAAACGCAAAACCCAACTTTTTGTTTACTTTATGTCTTTATTTGCAGTTGCTCCTGACATATTTGTGTTTGTCATTGACTCTTCTTTCAACATTCTATGTTAAAAAACCTAACCAGGTGGTCTGGACCTCCCCCCTTGACACCAACATTTTCCCTGAACAAAGATAATTTCTTGCGTTTTCAGAAAATTTTACACAAATTTTACAAGTAGACCCCCCCCTTGACAATTTTCGGACCCCAGACCCCCCTCAATTATCTTATCAGCCCCCCCCTCAATCCAAAAAAGTCAAATTCTGCTTAATTGATTTGTAAAGGGGTCAGTGGGATATGAAAATAGTATCAATTAAAGGGGTAAAATGCTCACCTTCGCTTCCCAATCATTTGTTTCTCTAAATCTGAAACTTTTGACCCCATATCGAGTAAAACATCAGTGGATGGAGACGACCAGCTGCTGACTTGGGCCTCGGATACTGACAGCCAATCTTCGATCACTTTGCAGTCTCTTTGCAAGTCTTCCCAAGCCATGTGCGCCGACTGCCACTGCCTATGAAACAGTAAATACAGCTTTAGTTTCATTTTAAAAACAGGAAAAAAGCTCAACACTTAAGTGGTCAAAGCCGTTTATAAACGTCTAAATGGATTATGCCATTGGCGGTCAAGTTTGTTTATGAACGTCATTCATGATTGCAAGCGTATTAAGCTAGCGGACGTTAAAATACGTCCACATAATTGGTATACGGGTTGCACAGGGGTATGTAGTGTCCAAAAAATCCAACAATAGGGCAAAGCAAGTCTCCAAAACAAACAAAAAAACCACCGAAAAAATTGGCCGACCACTTAAGAGTTAAGAAAGTTTGGCCAACAACTGATTCTATAGGCTAATTTTTTTAGTTATGAAACACGATGGAACACAACAGAACGAGTTACTTTTACTTACTCTTGGTTGAGTGTGGTTCGTTTATCAATCTGAAATATAAAAACAGGCTATACCTGAAGTCCCGCTTTCCATCTTTGTTTACCTTGATGAACTGCTTTTCTTACTTACTTTCTGTGCAATAAATCTTTTGAAAAGAGACTCTCTTAATTCGTTTTTTGAAATTAAATTTGAGCTGTAAACAAGGCAGCACATCAAAGAACTCAAGATTCGACGGGTTTAAGGTTGTATTTCATTAGACCAAAATTGACCACGATCTATGGACCTACTTGTGAGTGTTCTGTTTTACTTTAATGAAACAGTTGAACCAAAATGACTAAAAGTGGTAAAAAAACGGGGTCGTTTAGTTGCGGTTCTTCATGGTTAGTTGTGGTTCATTGTGGTTCATTGTGGTTAGTTGTGGCTCATTGTGATTTGTTGTGTTCCATATAAAAACGATTAGCTTTATGTATACTACACATTACATATACTGACCTATTTGGTTTTTCAGGATGACAATTAAGAAAACAATTACCTATGATTAAGATAAAAATTACTATAATGACAACAATTACGATAAAGATCGCGATTACGATTTGATATTCCATGATCATCCCCTGGAATAAATACAAAAGGTAATTAAAAATGCCGAGAAGCTCCACAAAACAAAGTTTCAGTAGGAGCATTGCAATGAGCCTGTCAGAAAATATTATTAAACTGACAACATAAAAAAATTTGACTGACCTAAATTTATCACTATAGCTTTTGTTCAAATGAGACCATTCCTCTTTTAATTTTGCTGAAACTCTTTTAGCTTGATCGCCGCAGCTATCAACCTTCTTGCGATCCCGTTCAACTTCTTCAACACGTGGTTTCAATTTGTTGATTTCATCCTTCAGAGCCTGCAAGAAGATTTTTTAAAATTCAACCCACAAAACCATGAATATCATGAAAGAAACAATTTTATTGGCTAACTAATTTGTCAAATCATAATTCATATTTAAATATCATACCATAAAAAGAAAAGAGGAGATTCATTAATTACCTTGAGAAGTAAGAGTGAGTGTACCAAGACTGACGCTGTAACTTTAAAACTAAAGAAGCTAGCAAAATGATTTTCAACTCAGTTTAAATATCAACTCGTTTGACAGATTCATTAATTACCTTGAGAAGTAAGAGTGAGTGTACCAAGACTGACGCTGTAACTTCAAAACTAAAGAAGCTAGCAAAATGATTTTCAACTCAGTTGAAATATCAACTCGTTTGACAGATCAACTCATTTTCTATTGATTAAGTTCAAAATGAGCCCATTTGGTCAAAAATTGATGAAGTTATGATAGTTTGAACAACAGCAAAAAAGTTGTCCCGCTTCGGGTTTTTTAGCATATACTATTTTCTCGCAGCGAAAAACAAAGCACTGAAGTCAAAGGTTGTGATCAGATGTCAGTGTGATCAGATAATGAGCATTATCAGTCTCATCTTGAGTGAGACAACCATAGTAAACATTATTAGTAGCACATATTTTCCGTTTTGTCGAGTGTTGCTCAAAGAAAGGAAGCACCGGACAATTTAGTGCTTCGTTTTTTGCTGCGAGAAAATAAACGTTAAAAAACCTGTAGGTGGTCAACTTTTTTTTTTTTTTTAAACCGTCGTAACTTCATCAATTTTTGACCAAATGTGCCTCTCTGGAACTTAATCAACTGGAAATGGCTTGATAAGTCAAATGAGTTCAAGTTCATTTTGCTGGCTTGTTTAGTTTTGAAGTTACAGCGTCAATCACAGTACTTTTGGGACACCCTATGTATTTTGAGGAAATATGCAAAAATGAAGGAAATAAATAAAGTTACATATTAATGGAGATAAATAAGAAAGGAATGCAATTTTAACCTCCTTTTGTAACGTTTTCAAAGCCGGCTTTAGCTGCAGTACACTAATCCACGTTGATATGATAAATTAAGGTTCAACTATCCAAATGTTTGATCCACGGTATTTCGAATTCTCTCTAAATGCTCAGAACAACTGATGAGACCAAACTTTACCTTAAATGAAGCCTCCTGCTGCGCAGCAGCATGATTTTCATAACAACTGAGAGGACGTGAATTTAAACGCCTTGAGATCGAAGATATGCTTTCCCTCATTTTATTAATTTTGGTGACAACTTCAGTTTTTTCATTTGCTTTCTCCTGAAAAAAAAAAAAAGTAGACAGGAAAATAAGATTTAAACATGTCAGAGCACGGAGAAACAATTGAAGAGCTCCACTGAAAAATATTATACATCTACCAGTATTGTAACGGATGGATACATGATGTTTCTTGGTGAAGCCTTTCAATTGTTTAAACGTTGATAAAATGTCTGGTTTCAAAAAAGAACCCATCCCATTAAGGGCCATTTTCTGCCCCCTTTTGGTCAAAAATTAAAATTGAAATGTAGGAATGTAAAAAAAAAAACTGTGGATTACGTGTGCTTAGAGGTCTAAAGTAACAGAAAATATCAATGAAATGGGTATTTATTACTGATTTGGATTCCCAATTTGTGGATGAATAAAGCAAGTTTTGCAATTTTTTTTTTAAAGAGAAGAGCTTTCCTAAACTTCTAATTTTTTACTAAAGGGGGGGGGGGGCACTTTCAAATATCTCAGCTCTGTCTCAAATTGATTTTTGGAAGATGTCACTTTAAGAGAGTTTACATTGAAACAGTTCAAAGATTGGTGACAAACAGCGACAATATGCACTACAGACCAGGCACTAGCCAATTGTGCAGCGGCTTAATCTTTTTTTTTTTTGGACTCAACAAAACATACATAGCAGGTAACATAGTAGGTAACATCCTACTGGACCCTACGTTGGCTGATGACCAACAACAAAACTCTGATGTTTCGCTCTCATATTAGCTACTGACCTCATCAGTAAACAAAGGGTCCAGTTAGACGTTGTTTTGTTGCAACCCCAAAAGAAGAGTATCCATCGGGGCAAAATAGCCACAACACAGTCCCTATATTAGCTCTAGTGACATGACTCTTTATCCAACAGATTTCAAACTGAACTTTCAATTCAAAATTTGAAGTTTAGTTATAAAGTCCACTTCATTCAGACCGGGTAATTTTTGTCCAATAAATACACAATTTTATCTGGCACAAATTTTGCCTAAAAATTTTTGTCATTATATGAGTCACAAAAACCCATTATTTTATAAAAATAATAATCTATTTATGAATACATTAAGGCCACAATTTAGTGACCATGGTACAAGTCATAATACAATAATGTGAACAATAATAAATAAATATTCTTATGAATCAGGTTAGAAATTCTTGAAGAGAGTAGTAAGGTTTCTTTTGCAGGTAATGCTCTAATTAAGTGATGAAAAGATTGATTTCGTTCTCCCTAAACAAACCCTTCATTTTGTCAACTTACGTGAAAACAAACACATGAGAAAAACAAAGATAAGAAAGACTTGGCACTAAATTGCTTCAATTTTTCATTTGCTAGTTTTGGAAAAGATTCTAGACGATGCAATAATATTGGTTGGTAAACTGTACGGTTTTTGGGGTTTGGCCAAACCAATATTTGCACTACTTTATTAACATTAAAACAATTACAAACTAAATGGCCAAAAAAAAAAACATCACAGAGAAAATAAGGATTAAAATGGGAACTAGGCCAACAGTAATTTTTTTTTTTTTTTTTTTTAAGAAATTGAGGCTTTGGTGCTGTACAGTTTCTAAGGTGAAATTGATTAAATTTATAATTAAATTAAATTAAAAATAATAAATAAATAGGTAAAAATAATAAATAATAAAAAAATTTTAAATAGGTAAAATTATTGTTGGCCTGGTTCCCATTTTAATCCTTATTTTGTCTACTTTATTAATTGAAATATTTTCTAATTTTTTCAGGACAAACTAATTTTGCGACCTAAATGTCAATTTGAACAAATAAGTTCTTCAAACAGAATGCTTGGCCACCCAAAAGCATTCCATTTCATTCAGGCTATTCCAAAAAGAAATGCAGTACAGAAATAAAAGGCCTGAATAAAGCTGTAAATACTTACAAGTTGCTTCAAGTTTTTAACAGTCGTGTTCTTGTGGAATGACTGCAGCCTTTGCTTCACTGATTCCCAACTTTTAATCACTTCGTTTATTGTAAGTTTGTCCGTCACTTGCTGTATTTGTAGTTCCGAATTAATTTCTTTCAGCCGCTCAACTTCTTTTTCTTTTGATTCAATTTCTTTTCGTAGTTGCTGAAATAAGTCAGGAGAGAGAAATTAAATAAAAGAAAAGCTGCAGGTAGATCTGGAAAATATTAAAGGTACAGCAGAGATGCATTAATTAAAAAAAAATTGGGAACTGAAAAATGTCCCAGCTTTCAGGTTAGTGCTGAAATGCTAGTTTATGGTGTTTTAAACATAATTTTCTTCTTTCCTTCTGCTTACAAACAAAAATGGGTTTTCGTAACTTTCATCATTCTTCACCTGGACTCTTAATTTACTGTTACCTTGGACGGACATTGTTAAAAGAAACTGATTGAAATTGGATAAAAATAAATGTTTGACAAATGAATAAATTCTATAAAATGAACTTACTTTTAATTTATTCTCATCGTTGTTTGCTAATTCTAATTCCTGATTTGTTTTTTTCAACCATTCTTTCATTGAAACATGTAGGTCTTTCTTTTCTTTTAGCATCCTTTCAGCTTGCTGCGCTTGGAATTTCCTGACCTGAAAGCGAAGATAAAAAATAAAAAATATTCAATTTACAATTGGTAGATATCTTTAAATTATAGGGCAGATATCTATAAATTTATTTCTTCTACAAAAATAACAATGGTAACACTTAAAACTCACGAAATCCACTCCTGAACTCATAAAATGCTTTCAAATGCGCAAGTGTAGCGGCGGCATTGGGCACTGATAATGGGAAATTCCCATCTACAAATACTGTAACTCCATCAAGAAGTGATCAATAAGAGACGAATTTTCTTCTATACCAGTCATCATGTGTCACAGTACTATTAGTCAGATGTGGATCACTACTGGTGTCTAATCACTCTGTAAATCTTCCCAGTCAGCATAGAGAGAGTGACAAAATTAAGATTTATTCATTTATTTATTTATTTCACATATGTACAAAGAAGCCTCAAGGCTATGGTACAGAGTCACAGATATGAAGAAGTAAGAAAATAAGTAGGAATCTCCAATTAATAGTGCTTATCGCCGCAATTACATTCACACATTTAAAAGCATTTTATGAGTTTAACAGAGGATTTCATGACTTTCCAGGGCTACCATCGTCATTTTATGGGGTTTATCGACCCTAAAATCGCTTTATGCCAAAGTGTGCAACAGCCCCATTAGAAGGTCTTTTAACTCTAACTACTTCTTGCAAGGCATGATATGAACAGTTTCACAGTTACTTTCTTACAAAGTTAACCTAATAATAATTACTTTAACCTCTCTTTGTCAAAATCTTTGGTTCAAAATCCATCATTTACGACCAAAAGTGGTTAATTAATCCATTCCAAGATAGATAGATAGATAGAGGCAAGAATATTAAAACTAAATTGGCCAATTACCTATAATAACGAGACAGAAATGGGAACTAAGCCAAAAAGGGAAATAAAAACCCGAAACGAAAGAAATCAAAACGTTTCTGGTTTTTATTTCCCCTTTTGTCTTAGTTCCCATTTCTGTCTCTTTATGATTGATTGATAGATAGATAGATAGATACCTAGATAGATAGATGGATAGATGGATAGATAGATAAATAGATAGATAGATAGTACTGCCCTAGCTGAAGTGGCTAAATATATTTCATTTTCTAAAAAAAAAACTGCAAATATTTTAAATTCACACTCTTGAAAATGTCAGATCTAATACTTCCAATGTCAGTAGCTTTTATATGAGCCATGGTCAAAGAAATTCCATCTTGTCAGAGAAACCATAATTTTCCTTGATTTTCCGAAAGTTTGAAAAAGAAGATCTAGCCACTTTTGATCCTCCATGCTTCAAATTAGCAGAATTCTTTGGTAGACAAAATAAATTGCTCACCTCTACTTCTGACATGATCTGACTCCATTTGGCACGTAAAGCATCAAGTGAGGTGTTAGTCAGATGCAGTCCCAGAGCTGGATTTTTGGAGTGCACAGTCAATACTAAACCATCGCCTCGACTGATCAAAGATGCAGCACCTGGAGCTATACCGCTGACCTCTCTTTCCAAAACCTGAACATTTGAGGGAATTATTAAGATTAGTTGAAGAACTCCAAAACTTTTGCTTTGTGTCAAAAATTTTGAGAGAAAATTTTATACATCAAACAATTGGGAGGATACAGTTCAACTGTAAAACTTTATTCAATTTTGCTTACATCTGATAGTTAAGTCACAACACAGGCAGATACAGGAATTTATCTGTCTCTCTCTCCTCCCACTTGAACGTGTGCATAAGACAAGGACGGATATAGGGGCTAGTCATGCAGTGACCCTCCACCATCCTTTTTTAATGCATGTCTTCAAACAACAAGAGAGAGAGAGAGAGAAAAATAGAAATTCCAGCATCCGCGTTTTGGTCGTACTGCACCCATGAGAGCCAAAAAAAATAAATATTGGTACAAGACATTTTGACTTCAGGATGAATTTGTAAGATAACTAATTAGGAGAGTCTATAACTAAGATGAATTTTGATGAAGCTAAACATTTGAGCTATCTTAAAAAATGTGTCTCCCTCTTAGGTGAAATAAAATTGAAACAGCATAACCAGTGGCTACTTTTTCCACACAAAGACCACATTTTTTGCAAAAAGAGTGAAACTTTGGCTCAAGGTAGAGTCACCTCAGCCTCCCCCCCCCCTGGATTGACTGTTGGCTGATAACCATGGGGTTGGGTGGGGAGCTAAGAGGAGGACTAAAACCTACTTTTTCTACATGAAACCCAAAACTTCTCCAAAAGTCTCTTTTCAGGTAGAGTAAAAGTTTGGCTCAAAGGAGGGTCACCTTAGCCCCCCCACCCCCCCCCCCCCTGGATCCACCGTTGGCTGATAACCATGAAAATGATCAAATAAAATAGATAAAAAATTTAAGATGAGTACCTCCAATCGCTTTCCTGGATCTTGCTCATTGTTTAACTCTTGAATCGTGACCAACATATCGTTCATCTTTTTGAGCATGTCATCAGTATCTGAACTAAATTCACTGATTTCATTTTCGACCGATGATAACTTTTGGGCCGTTTTTTTCTCCGGAGCATCCTTACCAACAGGTGAGCTGACTGAAGCCGACTTCGAAGCAGATTGTGGAGTCGGACTTTGAGTCACCTGAAACGTTGAATATTACATAACATGAGTCACGAATAAATTAACTTCCAGGATAAAAATAAAATCCTTACATAAGGAAGGAATCTTCAATATTACATAAGAGTGCTTTATGGAAACAGTGGTATTTTGTTCACTAAGGTGATTGACTATAATCAGAGTGAAAGTTGGTCAAAAAAATTCTTCGAAGAAAGTAAAATCTGAATTGCTAATTTTTTGTCCAGAGTGTGACCCACTGTGATACGGGTTTGTGATACCTTTTAAACCATCCATAAAAGGTGATTTTAAATTTAATGCTTAGCAAAATCAGAAAACTTCCTCATCAATTTGCAAATGAGCCTTGCTGATTCTTTCATAAAAATCAGGAGATTAACTAAGGGAACCGAAGTAAATAAATGAATAATCAATCAAATAAATAGGTAAATAAAAATTGAAAAAAAATCAATCAATAAAAAGTAAGTACAAAAATAATTTTACTAATCAGCTGATTGTCAGCTAGTACCTATTTATCAAAACAAAACAAACTCGACAGATTTTGCAAATTGGTCCAACAAAAAGGATATCATATATTTGGCAGACATTAATTAAAGGTAGGTACTAAATTCAACGTACCAAAATAGCATATTTAAACAACATTCCTTTATAACAATTTAAAAACATGACTAGAAAAGAGATTACAAAAATTTAAAAGCATGACTAGAATAAAGATGAATGAATAAGACTTATAAGGATTCATGTTGACTATTCAGTACTATCACAGTTTATTTTAAGACTCATAAGAATTCATATTGAGTATTCAGTACTATCACACTTTGTTTTAATTCTCTTGATGAAGCATGGTCTCAAGGTCGACCACTTCTTCTCATCATCAAAGGACTACAGGTGACCTGGATAAGGAGTAAATATTTTGACACACAGCCAGGTCAATGGTCTGGTGCTAATAGGAAGAGATTTTTTTCCATATAATTAAAAGTATCTTTCTGAAACCGCGATAGAGTTGAAATACAGGATGTTCAATAAGTCCATGTCCTTACAAAACTTTCGAAAAGTAGCAAATACTAGTCGAGATGTCAAAGATTTTTCTTGTTTAATGATCTAATGCTAAAAGGAAGAGATTTTTTTCCATGAAATAATAATATCTTCTTGAAACAGTAATAAAGTTGAAATACAGGATGTTCAATAAATCCATGTCCTTACAAAACTTTGAAAAGTAGCAAAAAGTAGTCGAGATTTCAAAGATGTTTTTTGTTTGATGTTCTGGTGCCGAGAGGAAGAATTTTTTTCCCATAAAAAAATAAAAATGAAAGAATCTTTTTGAAACAGTAATAGAGGTAACCTACAGGATGTTCAATAAGTCCAAGTCCCTATAAAACATTTGAAAAGTGGCGAATAGTAGTTGAGATTTCATGAATGTTTCTTGTTTAATGTTCTGGTACTCAGAGGAAGAGACTTTTTTTATAGATACAAAAATATCTTTTTGAAACAGTAATGTAATTAGCCTACAGGATGTTCAATCAGTCCATAACCCTAAAAAACTTTTGAAAAGTAGGAAGCGAAAAGTAATCAAGATTTCATAGTTATTTCTTGTTTTTTGTTCTTTCGATGACATTTTTATTTCAATCGTTTATCTACTTCTTTTCTAAAACTTCGCTTTCATGAATGAAAAATGCTAACTGGAGGGGGGAGGGGTGTTTAGATTTTGAAGAAAGAGATTCTAAGGGCTCCTGTAAATGTCCAAAAAAAAATCTGGGTAACGATGAGACTTTTGATACTTTCAATGACCAATATCATAACCAAATGCTTGGAAAAATAGCATTTCCTTGATTTGCTCTACCTCACACTAGGAAAAACCACAAGAAGTGGTTGTTCTGGACCCCAGTCATCACTTTCAGAGGCACATTTTACACTTTAAAGCTCAAGAATTTTGATGAAAATTGATTTGAATACGTATAAGTAGCAGCTTTGATCATTTTTTGTCTAAAAAAAAAAATGGTAGCAGTCCGCATCACAAAAAAAAAATTGCAAGTTCAAATTAAGGCCAATTAATTGCTCAAATCAGCTTTCAGGCGTCTAAACTACTTTTCTGAAAGGTATTTCAAAATTATTCACAGCCACAGACTCAAAAAAATATAAAAAATTAAAATGGGTAACTCTTTTTGTGAAATCTTCACAGCTACTGATAGAATGTTGTTGAAAAAAGAGGAAAAATTGTCTGTTTCAAGACAGTCCTACCAGATTTTTAAACGTTCCACAGGCAAAAGAATCCATTATGATAATAGCAACAGCATTGATCAAATCTGATTCATTGTAATCTTATAAAGTCCAAATTCTGATATAATTAACCCGTCTAGTATAAACTATTCTATTCAAACGACAGGAACAAACCAGTCACAAGAAGCATATAAGACTCTCACCAATGCTTTGATTGCTTGGAACATAACTTAGTGAAGCGCCACCCATTAATCAATAAAAACAAAGAACAACTGTAAGTTCCTTGAAGGACTTTAAAAAAAGAAGGAACTGTAAATAAGGCAGTAAAACACTCAAGACTAAAATGATAAACATAATGAGCTATAACTGGACCATTAACTCCTTATCAATGAAATTGAGAGTCAACCCTTTCAGATAAAATAAATGACCATTTAGTAGAGAAAAAAAGCACACAAAAACAAATAGTTTACACATGAAGGAACCTGAGAGTCACCGACTGACGCTAGGAGAAATATGACTCAAAATCAAGTTATCAAAAGAGCAATCAAGGGAGCTCTTCAAGTGGGTATCAGTTTTTTGAATGAGACAGTGGGTCAGTTGCAACGAACTAACCCAATAGAGAGGATTTGTGGGACGTGCTTTTGAGGCAGCACAGGGCGGCCATGATGAAAATCTCTTATGTATATTTTCACACAGGCTCCGTTTGTTTAAGTCATATTTTTTAATCTTTTAGGTTTTAATCTTTTAGGAGGTTGTGACAAATCCTTCAGAAATTGGTTTTAAACGAAAGTGCAGGTGTTTCAGAGTGGTTTTGTAGACACAAAAATCAATAAAACTGTTTCTTTTGGAAGGATTTGCATAATAAAAACCATACACACGACAGAAACAAAGCAATATTTTCTCACTTGGATAGTTGTATTGAAATTCTGTGCCCAGATAGTCAATCTAAAACACTTGCACTTTAATTTAAAACTAATTTCCACTGAATTAATCACAATTTTTTATTTAAGTTTTAAAAAAAATGAGGCAAACAGATCAGAATCCGATAGCTCTGGCTGCCTCACTTTGAGATAGGACTTCAAACATGTACTAGCCCCTCTACAGGTATAGCTTGTCGGTCAGTTGCCAAACGAAACATTTTCTATGATATTTTTGGAGGGTGCAGGCTAAACTGAGAACAGTATTTATAAGAGTATTTCTCTGTGAGTTGGTTGTAGATTCCTCTTCCAGTGAAACTTTATTTTTTTTAAGAATTTTAGTGATCGCCCTTCAAAAATCTTCGTAAATAACAGGCATCTTTGAACTAAAAACAAACAAAAAACTTGCGTTTAGCCAGATGAAACCTTAGGGCCTCTGGTAAGACAGGGATTATTTTTTTTTTCTCAAAATCCTAGCTCTAATGAGAACCCTAATCAGGGTTACCTACCTACTCATGAAGAACATTAAATTGAATGAAAAGAAGAAATAGATAAGAAACTACAAATGAAAAGTTTGCATAATAGGGGAGGGGAAAGATTGAAAAACATATGCATTAAAACAGATAATGTAAAACAATAACCAACGAAGAACTGCACTGACAAACGGTGACACAAAAGACACAACATAAAACATAGAACATACACAAGGCTGAAGAAAACTTGTTTAAAGAAACGACCTTTGATACAAAAAAATAACAACGGATTTCTCTATTGAACTAAGATACCCAAAATACTCAACCACTCCAGTTAGGGTAAAAGGGGATACTCTTTTTTCTTCAATTTTGCAATGACAACAGCAAAAATATAGATAAAAAACAAAATACATTTCATGAATTAAGCACGATAAAGTGGTAGCGTTTGTATGGTTGCACCAAAAAGAAATTTTTAGGAGGTAAACCATTTCGTGCAAGATGTTTTGAGAATGATATTGCCTCACGAAAAACAGAGAAGAACAGGTACACAAAATCAACAACCCATCATTATACCCATCTTTTCTGTGAAATCTTGATAAAAATGAAATCTGGATAATGAGGAGTAAGAAGTGGAGACGAGAAACGTCTAGGGCAAAAGGAATTGAGGAATAAAAAATTTGTGGACAGTTATACTTCACCTTGGAGTCAAGAGTTCGATGTCGTATCGTGCCCCTGAAATCTTCATCATCAGAGCTTGAACTTTCATCTGGACCTTCCAATTTACCCTCATCTCCAGAAAAGATGAGAGGGTCATCTAATTCTTTATCACTGCCGTAAAAGCTATCGCTGTCATCTATCATCTTTTCGCTTGTCAATAAACTCGACTCTCCGGCTTCATTTCGTTTTTTACGGCCACGAATGTTACCTGTCAAATTGTACGTTTCTGTTAACTCGATTTCTTTCTTTAACGCAAGATCTTTAGCAGTCGGTACATTTTCTGGATGAGATGATGGGTGTATACTGCTATCTTTGAAAGTCATAATTCTTTCATCTGTGCGTTTAACAGTATCTTTCACCAGTACAGACAATTTTGTTTCTTTTGAACTTTCCTCACTCAAGGAATTTGGAGAGTTGGGACTTTCAACCACTTCATTCTCTGAAGCAAGACTATCCAAAGATAACTCTTTACGACTACTTTTAAGAGCTTCGTCAGAAATCAACTTTTGTCGTTTTACAAGAATCTCACTGGGACCGAGATGAATTTTATGATTGCTTTTGCGATCTTTCTTGCGGGCAAAAGCAGGAGACGGCAATTTGTCTTCTGGATCAGTTTCATTGGCTGATTCTTCTGGTTCCGTTTCCGTATCTTCAAGAATTTCCACCATTTCAACAGTCATCGGGCTAGAGTGGGTGGCTGCTTCCGGCAATACTACTTGCTCCACAGGCTCAATGGATGATTTTAGAATCTCGCTTGCTTTAACTTCCACCATTTGACACTGAGATTTATCATCCGTATCTTCATTTCTAATTGCTCCTGAGGTTATTTTCGCTGACGGCAAAAACCGTTTATCCTCAAGTCCTTGACCTTCAACGTTTTCATAGACACTCAAGCGGTTTTCACTTTTTTTGCCTGACTCAAAACCATTCAGTGTCTCATCGATTTGCATGTTCTCAATGTCAATCTCTAATTTTTTTGTTTTCGGAGAGCCTTCACCGTCACCATTCTTTTCAGAACTAGATACCTGCGAAACATTTCTCTTTAAATTTGTGGTTGAACTTTCTTCATTTTCTTCGTTGAAAGATACTTTTAAACCACTAGCACTATCGCTTTTAACAGGTTGGGATTTGCTTTTTTCCGGTTCTTCAATTCGAACAGACTTTCCAGATTTGGAAGATTTATTGACAGATGGTATCGGTTGTGCAGTGTCTGTTAACTCCTGAAAGAGACATCAACAAACATCTTTTATTCACTGTCTAGATCAATAAAAACAACCTTTTTTCCGCAAAACCAGGACAAACACAGAAGCTGGACTTCCACCGAAAGCTTTACGAAAGACTTCCGCCAAACACCGACAAAACTAAACCAAGCAAATGGAAGGGAGGATTTCGCTTCTTGCCACCTCAACATAGCATGCTCCAGATTATTCATGCACACCTTGATTTGCAGAGATCCCAATGAAATTCCGCAAACCAAATGTTTGGTTATTAACATAAAATTTAAAGACGAGAATGGAAACACTTATTAGCTCTCTTTTCCAGGCAGAATGTACAAGTTTTTGAAGATTAGTAGATTTAAAAGATATAAGGTGAGATAGAAAAAGTCAAGTGCAAATTATAAAGTTAGGTCATTTCATTTTCGAAAAATTTTCATAATGAAGGTTCCCGACAGACAAACGGTAGAAAACGTACGGAAACCTGAAAGTGTTTGTTCCTCTTAAATATAATTTGATGAGGAATAACTGAGGAGGCTTATGGAGTTATTAATTTAAAAGTAGGAGCAAAGTTAAATCGGAGAGAGGTAAAAATCAGAAAGTACAACAAATTGAAAAAAAGCTGAGTGCCTAACATATCTATTTTCAAAATGGGGATTTACTTTTAAAGATAAAAAGTTAAATTCCGTACAACTGAAAAAGGAATTATTGATAAACAGTGGATACACGTCTAGGCAATAGGGGATAAATTTTTACAAAAGTTTAAGAGTCAAATAGAAAGATAAAAACCAATGTTGCAAATCACTTCTTCCAATCAGATGGGGGTGGTAGTGCAGTGAACGCTCGACAATTCAAAATAGGCAGGACCGTCGATTTTTTTCGAATTTAGTTGTTCTCAAATAAGTAAGAACTTGACCATGGTGGCTACCGCAGTTCGGTCCGGTCACTATAAATCGTAGAGCTAATTAACTAGCCAGTATGCCACCAAAAACTTTGAAATAATGAGGGAAGACAAATACTTCAATTAATGAAGCTTTTCCCAAGGGGATCAGCTTCAAATTAAAGAGATTTTGAAATAAAAGGGCTTCAAATTATCGAACATTTACTATAGCAGTGCCTTCTCTTCTCCACTCTCTACCTTTGTCTCTGAGATTAAAAAAAAAAAAAGAAGTAATAGTAGAATTAGTAAAGTCCAGTCGCCCAAACACTTTAGTTTGATATGCTGGTGTTTTACAGCAAAAAACTGAACTAAGTTAAAAAAGTAAGAAAAGGAGCAGAATAGGATTTAAGAACCGAGATACAAAACAAAATACTGAAGATATTATAATGAGTAAATATATTAACAAATAAAGTGCAAAAATTTTATGATTTTGATTTTCTCCTGGAAACCAAAGCAGCCGCACAAGCGAACAACTCCCTTATCAATGAATAATTTAATGATTATAGGAAAACGTGCAAAAAGTCCATCATTTTGAGTTAGTTATGAATTTGAGATCATTATTAGGATCTGATACCCACCAAACTACAGTTATCTTTAGTTATTCTTTGAAATTGAGGACTGATCCGTCAAAAGGGTGGATTTTCTTATTGCGTGTATCCTGAATATACCACAAATCTACCACTAGGGATGCGAACCTGAACCACACCAGTCTAATCAAAATTATTCTAAAAACTGGAACCAGAACCTGGAACCTAAATTCAATCCAACAAGCAATTGGAACTCCATGTCGGGTTCTGAGACCGAAATTAGAGTTTTTGTTCCTATTTGATGAGCTTGATTTATTTTTTTTTCTTCCTTTCTATCTTATTTGCAATGCTGCGTTGTATCACACGGAGCACCGTTTTGTTTCAAAATCACAAATATTGAATAAGAATGTACTTTTTCATTTGAAAAATTGTTAAAATTGAAAAAAAAAATGGCATACGGCAACTTGTCGTTTATTTGAGTTGACATTTTTTATCTTTTTTTCTTCCATCATCAAAATTTGAAAACAATTGAAATAGGTACAAGAACCAGTGCCAGAACCGGTTCTGAAACTGGAACCAAAATTAGGTTAAATCTGGAACTGAAACTGGAACCTGGAAGAGAAATTTGCCACTCCATGGAACCAGAACCTGGAACCAAAATTCATCCCACTACGGAACTGAGACTGGTTCCAAAAGACCAATTCCGGTTCGCACCCCCACCTCCTATAATTGTATGTTTTTTGTAATGAGATTTCTGAATTTGAGCTCACAGTGAGTAAAATAGTACAAGCGGATGAGGGCAAAATGGTACATTTTCGAAAATCATAAACGTGATTCTCTTAAGACTAATTTTTGTCACACCTGCCCTTGTGACGGATCAGTCCTTAATTATGTCTTTGACTGCCTCACCGGAGCTATATTTAACCGTTCAAGTGCCGGGTCATTAGATTGAATGCAGTACCCCAATGCCAAGTTATTGTTTTCAATGAGAACTAAGAACAATCACTTTGATTCTTTGGGCACTAAGGCAAACACACCGGTAACAGAAACTTTTATCATTCATCCAGGAATAATGCTTTTAGTAGCTTGTACTACTTGTATAAATAAGCCATTGACATTATGAAGCATGAACATGGATAAAACAGTGTGGATGAATTCAAAATTTTCAAGTTTAAAATTCAAAAGGCACGTAAGTTAGGAAATTCAAAATTTGACTGCTGTCAAAAGATTTTGAGAGTAAAATAACAATTTTCTTTTGGCTCCTTAGACCCAATAATTGCAAAAAACTTACAGAATTTGAGGTAAAATAGAAAGCAATAAGAACAAATGTAAAATTACATTCGCACTTTCAGTAAGTATCTCATTTTACTTGGACGATTTAAAAATTTCCCTGGATTTTCTTGGAGATGCAAAATTAAAACCTAAGACAATTTTTTAGTACTCAATAGCAATTGCCATTGGAGCAAATGGACAGTTACCTATGCATTTTTCTGAAGAACTTAGTTTTTGCAATAGAATGGAATGAAAAGTCACACAATTCTCTGAAGAACCAGTAGCAATAGCTACAGACGATACTAGAAAGTTGCGAATTTCTCTGAAAGATTATTTGAAACTGCCGTAAAAAGTAATGAAAAGTTACAAATTTCTCTAGAGAGTCTCCTGTTTAGAATTTGAACTGGTGTCTTGTCAAAACTGAAGAATACTGTTTTGATTATAACTTGAATAAACAAAAGAACATTCCGACAAACATGAACAGTGAACCTAGTGTTTTACAACGAAACGACTATAGCTTTTGCTTAGTAACAAATAAAATCTTCACTGCATTAAAAGTCGTTACTTGAACTTTCTTTGGTTCTATTTTAATCAAGAGTCATTCTTCATTTCGACAGACAAGTTTACACAACGATCGATTCTCCTCATTCATTTTGAACTTATTCTTATATCAGGTTACTCTTGGGCCTACAAAAGGACAAAGACAGTGCTGCCAAATTTTGCAAAAAAGATTCACACTTCAAATTGAATCAAATGGGGACTTTGTATCATTTTTGCCAAACAAGGCAGGGCTGGGACAAAGAATAGGGAATGGTAAAAATAAATCGAGTGTCAAATGCATTTAAGATGATTCCAGGGTTGATTAGTGTGAACCAAGGACACTTCTTGGCACTGCTCGAAAAATCAACAGTTTTTGGCTAAAGTTGATGAATTTATGCTAAAAGTACAAATTTAAGGAACGTTAGCACCTGCGAGCATACTTCAGGAAGATACCCTGAAAGTTTCAAGCTGTAACACTCTGAAATAAAGCCGGAAATTATGAAATACAACAACTCCCATAAGCCTCAATCAGTGCGAGACAGACAAATGAGGCAGAGAGACATATTATCACTAAGCTTATGGCAAAATGAATTTCATAATTTACGGCTTTAATTCTCAACCAATTTGGCTTCTTTTGGACTTACAAAATCCGTTAAAAAATTATGCAGGTGCTGGCATTCTTAGATTTTGCGTTTTTTCTTTTTTTTCACTTTAAAATGCCAAAAACACAACTTTTCCTGCAACCGACCAGTGGCGCTACCCATCAGATTAAAAAGTTTGGAAAAGTTTTCCCTGAAATCACCTTAAGAATAAAAAAAAAAAAGAGTAAAGGATGAAGAAGTGGAAGCTGAATGGAGCCTCTCAGGTAAAAAAAAAAAATAAAAATAAAAAATGAAAAACATGCAAAGAATAAAATAAGTCAAACCTCGAGCTGCTCTTTTGCTTCGATCAATCTCTCTTTGATTCGGTCCCATTTACGGACACACTCACTCACTCGATCGCGAAGAACTTCTAGGTACACAGGGTCAGAACACAAACTTGAAAACGAGCGAAATTTAGAACGAATATTGTCTTTGACTCGCTCCCATTTCTCACATTCACCTTCAAGGGTTTCCTGAAATTAGCAGACAGAGAAATCCAACAGTTATTTGACATTCAAGCATTACTCAGGTTTATCTAATAGACTGTTTCAGAGATGATGTCATCGAGTAAAAAGTTTGTTGAGTATTCCAAGCTATCTCTCTCACTCTCACTTGGTCCCGATATACTGCTAACTTACTCTCATCACTAAAATCGTACTTGATGAAATTTATCGGTGAAAGTTTAGATAGAACTGCGTACAGTGGAGTAAACATGCGCAACGCACAAGACACCATTCAACGAATGAGGCATCTATTTCATGTTCACAGTCGTTCACATGGTATCTTATGGAGTAATGTGAATAATGTCAACCACAGTGAGCCTTTTTTAGCAACTAACACTCAGATGCTCCAGAGTTTGTGGCCTTGACTCTTAAATTTCATGGAAAAAGGTATTGAAAAATTATGCGCAAAAAAACTCAAAAACCATTTTACTTTTCCCATTCACAAATGTGCACAGTTGTCCATGAAACTCCACGTAAAAATTCTGTGAACCAGGAATGGATAAAAAAATATTGCATATCCTAGCTAAAATATGCAATACACAGCCCATAAGATACCATTCAACAATGTATTGGGTGTGTTGTCAACTGCATATCTCTCTGCAAGAGTCTGCAATACACAGATACCATTCAGAACAAGTACTTGATGAGTTGCAGATTGCATATCTAAGCAAGGTATCTTTGGCCTCGCTTATTTTATAATGTGGTACCTTACGTAACTGATGATTTCATAAAGTTTTCTGAAGGAACAACTACCAATGAGTACTTTCCTTAAAACTACAAAAGAAAAAACAAAGGAAAAATGTGACCTTTACCTTAATGAAGCTATATTCAGCATCCAAGTAACGATGAGACACAGGTGTAGATTCAACCTGATCCAGTTCCTGCTCCACTCCCTGAGCCCAGGCTAGCAAAGCAGGCATTTCTTCATGTAGATTTTTAGAAATTTCTAGGGCTTGTTCCAGACAATTTTTGGATTCTGAAACCTGTATTCCAAGCTAAAAAGGGGACAGAAAAAATTATTGTAATGCAATAAAAATTTTCTTCGATAGAAAAGATGAAATTAAATGCATTTTGTTTCAGCACAATTTGTTGCCCTACACCAATTCAGATTAAGTAAGCTTAGCTAATTGACTTGAAATTTGTTTAAAAAAAAAAAAAAAAAAAAAAAAATCTTTCATCAATGAAATTTTCAAAAATCTGTTTTCTTAGGTTCCTTTCTAAGGATTTCTAAGCCCTGGACTGTTTCAGCCATGAATATTATAATTTCTTTCCATTTTCTAGTCTACCTCCCATTAACAATTAAATCAATTAATTAATATCAAGCTGCGCTATTGATTTTAAAGTTACTCAAGAATTTCATTAATCCCTCTCAATTTTTGTCAAAAATTTGTTTTAAGTTCTAGCCTGCCAACGTAAGATTAATAATAGGTATTTTATGCCTCCAAGATGATTTAAATCTCTAAACTATTCCTCAGTTATTGATACCTCTGGTAATACTGTCAACATTTTCAGTACGGCTGAGGATATTCTTAATGCCGTGGCGGCGCTTGCAATCGCGCCATCTAAACCCATGTGAAGTATCAATTTTAGGGAGTGCACTGTGCGGCCCCAATTTTTGGACTTTTTTTATTACTTTAAATGGACTAAATGCAACGATGCCAGGGCACGCGCTGCCAGTATCTTAATGTTACTTTGGGTAAATTCAGAAAACATTTTAGGTTGGCTATTTTTACTTAAGTTCTTTAGTATCTTTATCTCTCCTTTTAACTGTTCACTTTTGTTTTTGTTCCTTCAACAATAGATCCACTAGCAGATCCAGGAAACTGTCCATCTCTCTCTCAGGCCACTTGAATGTATGTTTTAGAAAAGGATAAAAGAGAGGGCAAAAATCCTGTAACTGCCCCTGATGTGTCCTTTTTGATCACAAGCATTCTAATGGGAGAAGAGAGAGAAGGACAGATTCTTGGATCCGCTAATGAACAAATCCATTGTTTGTATATGAAGTTTTTAAGACCCCAATTCTCTCAAAATAAAATTAAAAAGTAAAATAACCCCTCCACTTATGAGACCCTTTTATTAAATAATCCAGATTTATCTTCTGAATTCTACCGGAAAGAATAACTGCAGAAAATCACCTTGTTGTAAAGATCTTTGAGATCGTCTAAATGCTTTGTTAGCTCAGTCGGATCTTCCGATCTTTCTTCCTCCACAGCTTTACGTCCTTCTTGAAGGACTGACTCAATTTCGGGTTTAATATCACTCAAAGAATCATAAAATCTCTGAAAATATGAAAAGAACATTTATTTGGAGTTTTGAGAGCAACACTGAAGGGATATGTAAAACAGCACACAGTAAAACAAACGCTGGCAAAGCATGCAATCAGCCGAATTTGCAACCTGTCTATTTAAAACCTTGCAAAAGGTCAAATCCTAACAGAGCTGTTGCTTTGTGTATACTTACTGGTATTTTTTACTTCACCAATGATTCCACCGGTTGGACAAGAGATTACAAAGTTCCGTTCAGTGCAAGACTGTAGTGCAGAAAAATACTCTGATCTCTGAATAAAATGATAAGTTAAAAGTGGCATTTTTGTTCAAAATTGATTTAGTAATTGAGGAGTTCTTTGGTAAAAGGGCAAATAAAACAATGGGTGTGCTTGGGCTCAAAAAACCTGATTTTAAAAGGTTGTTACATTACTATGAGGAGTTAGATTGGGTTCTCTTAATCATCAGACGATTTGACTGCACACTCTGATTGTTTGATAGTTAAGAAAACCCAGTTTTCCTCATTAGAGTTTCTCGCAGTAACAATTTGAAATCAGGACTTTTGAGATTTTCTTTATCTGCCCTTTTACCGAAGAATTCCTCAATTGTAAAGTAAAAAGTGCTTTTTCGTTGAAATCAAAAACATGAGACAGTCTCTGATTAGGCGGAAAGGTGTCAAAATTATTTTCAGCAACACGTGGTGATTTTTTCGGTTGATTTTCTTCAAAACTGGTACATAATTTTCCTGCATAAAATTCTTTAAGTGCATTGTTCAGATTTTCATGAACAAATTATTATACTATACTTTGTAATTAGATTCAAAATTAATAAATATGTATATAAATTGTTGGACAAAAACGGCTGTATCCAACTATCTGACAGTGCTACGCATGTTGAATTTTTATATTGAGACTCTCGTTTACTCTTTGAGGGAGCTAAATTAAAAATTACTAAGAAACAAGATAGAAAACAACAAATGTAACAGGAAAATGCTGGAAACACGCAGAAAGATTTTTGGTGAGCACGTTTTAGTTCAATTTGCAGCCATTTTCGACTCAATGGATTTAAAAAAATAAAAAAATAAATTCAAAAATTGGAGGGATTGAAAAGTGGAGGCTTTTTTGTTTTAATAATTGTTATAGCCTCACCATTGTCGTCGTTGATGGTTGGAGCTTCATTAGTCGCACTTGCAAAAAATGCAGATGTTTTCATTTCAGCGTTTACAGTGTGAAGAAGTAGTGGTTCTCTCCTCATTTTGAATTTTTTTTTTAATTCTTAGTTTTTAAAATTTTTTGAGTTGAAAATGGCTGCTATTTGAGCCAAAACGTCCTCAATAAAAAACGACAGAGGCATAGGAAAAAATGGTTAGTACTACCATACTCACCATACAATGGTTTAGTTGCCCTTGAATATCTTCCGGCTCATCCGAGGTCAGTTCCAATAAACACACTGCTTCCTCAATTCCTCGTAATTCCCTTAATGCTCGATATAATTTCAAAGCATACTTGTCCGGAGAACGAAACTGTTCAAATTTCTCTTTGACAAATTTGAACTTATCGTTGACTAATGTCAGTTGCTCTTTGAGCCTTGTTGAAGCTTCTCGCTTCCCGGCTTCTTCATACAGACGAACCTTCTCTTCGATATCAAGAAGCTGCTTTAAATGTAAGTCAAACTCATCTGACAATCGTTGAACATCTTGAGGTAGATCGTCTGCCGTCAAATCATTATGAAGTCTTTCTGTCAACTGAGCGTTGACATTGTCCAACCAGTTTTGTAAAACATTCACGTGACATTCGCATTCTTGAGCTTCAGCAACACAGACCTCAAGAACCTTGGCACGATCCTGAGCCTGGAAAGAGACATCAAAGGAAATAAAAATGAGCTTTTAGAGCCTTGAAAGGTCCAATTCAGAGAATTTTTTTGAGATCTCCTTCACTTGGCTTGGCTTGATAAATACTTGAGTCGAGTGAGAAGAATTTCAATTCAAAGAAGCTTCCCGTAAACCAGCAATACTTGAGAAATCTTGAATTTATTAAATATGATATTTCCTTGGAATACACCTAACACTTGAGTACACTACCTTTGGGGGGGAGGGGGGGGGGGGGGTTGAGTAAAACCACTTGGGCTCCAAATCTTTAGAGGTACAGACTAAATAAAATCCCATAGACCTCTTTTGAGTTAATGAGAACACTCTGTCTACTTGTTACATTCTCTTTACTCAATATTACTTTTTTTCAAGCTGAATCACTGCTTCATGGTTTAAATATTTTTCTTTTTGACCCACACAGAGAAACTCCCTTAGAAAGTTGAAAAGTACCATGCGACAAACCTTTTTGCTGAGATTAGTAAATCGGTCTGAAATATTTTCAATTTCTTCTCCCATATTTTCTGAGACCGCTTGATTATTCGATAGACTTTTTCCTATTTCTTGAATCCTAGATATGCGATTTTCTGAATGATTTCGCATGAAATTTTCTAAATCCTGAAAAAAGAAAAAACCAAGAGAAGAGACGGATCAAATTGAGGAACAAAAATTTATGAGTCAAGATTTGAATAATCTCTTCAAAGAATATCATGATCACAGAAATTTTGCAACTAGAGATAATTTTTTTTTTTTTTTTTTTAAATTTCATTAGATTGAAAATGAACTTAAATAATTAACTGAATAAAAAAAAAAAAAAAAAAAAAAAAAAAGAAAGAATAAATCTAAGTAGAGAAAATAGAAGGAGAAAGTCCAGCCATCCCAGCTGCTAGCTGTAGCTTGTTATGTATGTGCAGTCGGCAAATTAAATAATGTCAGTCGACTCCTTAAATTTTAGTTCAAGTAGGCAACGTGAAACAATTATCGCAATGAATTTAAGCATTGCTCGTGGCCTACCTGAGCCAAGACCTAAGGAGTCAACTTACATTATTTAATCCACCGACTGTAATTCAAAATAAGCAGCTGGACTGTTTCATTACAAGGGTAAGATGTGAGAAGCAGAACTCTGATAAACGAGATGCTGAAAAATTAAAACAAAGAAAGATCAAACCACTTCGTAAGCTTTTGAAAAATACTTACGTCAAGTTCTTCGGAGAGCTCTTCAGCATCTGCAGCTGTTTTTGGTGATTTTTTAACAAGCATCTTCTCAAGTTTGTCCAGCCAATCTTTCTCTTTGGCAACAAGTGCTAAAATTGACAAAAAACGACCGATGAATTAATTAATTATTTGATCAATGAATCCAAGAGCGAAAAATTTTTTGGGCCCGTACATCTAGGTGGACAGTTCTATGCACAAATCTTGTAGGTTGGGAATAATCGAAAAATGGGACATTTCTCTTGGCAAGGGTCGGCAACTAAAAACTAAAACCATTAAAAGGCTTGTTTTCGAGCTTTCTAATGTACAACTTTCTACTTTCAACCTACGATTTCTTAAGCTGCAAGGGAGCCAAGCTACGGCTTTTCTAAGTGACTCTGAAAAACCACTATTTTCCATTCCGCAACAATTGATTAGGGCTATAACTGGAAAACTACTGATCAAAAAAATTTAAGCTAGTTAAAACATATGTAATCAGCACACCAACTTTCATTCAAATCAAAAATTAGTCAGCATAAATTTTCCTCATATCCAGTGCTTTAAAAAATGGAATGACGCTACAGGTACTCACCTCTGTATTCTCCGTACTGCTCCGACGCAGACTGAAGAGCTTTGTGTTTTTCAAAAACATCATTCGTCATTTCATTCCAACGCGTGTTCAACTGGGTTAATTTCTGACGCAACTCACCTCCTTCTGACCCAGCAACCATTTTGTTTCCTGTTTTTGATTCGGAACAAATTAAGATTAGTAGTAATAGTAGTAGTAGTGGTAGTAGTAGTAGTGGTAAAGTCCAGCTGCCTGAACGTTACGCTTGAAACGTTATGCTAATGTTTCACAGTGAACGACAGAACTCATGATTCATAACAAATTGAGATTAATCCATAAAAGAACATTTATGATCAATTTTGCTTAAAGCTTTTTTTGTCAGTTTAGTTTCAACTTTTGCAAGTTAGTTCAACCTCTCTCTATTTTTTTTTTATTTTCATACTTTCAGCAGTTTCTACAGTTAGGAATCAGTTGAGAAAAAAAGCGACGGCTGCTTCCAGTCAGAGGGGCAGCTTATGCACAGTCTATGGCAGGGGCAGCCAATATTTTTGGGCCATGCTTGACTTTTGACCTTGGAGGTAGGTCAGCAATAGACTGTCAATATGTTTGAAATTTTATTGCTTTTTTTTTTGCCTTTTCTGCATGCATCTCAACATAGTGACAGCCCCCCCCCCCTTCTAGAAAAATGATAAATAGAATATAAGGTAACTACATCATGCATTTCAATCAGAAGGCTGACTTTGCATCTGTTCAGCACGTCCCTTTGTGGCTGGATAGTATCAAACAACACCCACCTGTTCAGAAAAAGACTGGCCGCCCGCTTAAAAGCCGTCCATTATAGCCATGGAATAACTATTATAAACATCAATGCTTTCATTTATGGATTCAATTTCTGACAATATACACTTATTTTAAATGGCCATCAGTGGGCCCATCTTTGAAATCATTAGATAAAGCTGGTAGACTGGATAAATGAAGGGCTGCTATTGGTCCCTTTCAGTGTTGCTGCTTCCCCAGGGGCCACTCGCGAATTGCGCCTAAAAGATCGGCGTTGGCGCCTAAGAAACAATTGCTGCGGTCAAACGTGGCGCCTAATTGAATGTTCGCGCGTATGCTCATGCCAGTAGAGCTTGGAAAATTTCGCGACAGCGAAATGCCGAGAAATTTTTAAAACGGTCGTATCGCGATCTGATCCTCACAGGAGTATCAGTTGTGACCACTTGGGTTCAATTTTGTAAAGTAAATTTTCGCGAAATCGGCGATTTCCCGCGAAATTCTGCGGGAATCGGCGAATTTCCCGAAAAAAGCCGCGTAATCGACTATCCGGCAAATCTGGCGAGGTAGCTCGTAGAAATCGCGTCTATTACCGAGGTGAAAGCCTCCCCCCCCCCTTATGGGAGGCGGTGGCTTGAGTTCATGTAAATAGACAATATAAAATTAGAATTGAACTGCACAATCCGCTGAAACATGCCGTAAAAAAAAAAAAAAAAAAAAAAATCCAAAAAATTGCCGCAAAAAAATATGAAGTTGATGTTTTCCTTAAAAAACACCAAAAGTGCGTGGAGAAATAAGAGAATAAATATTAATTATTTACTTCTTTACTGTTATTCTATAGCATATTCTTTAGTTATCTGGGCTTATTTACTAACATTACATTACGCGTGTTTTCTTTTCAATGAAACATCATGCGCCGTGATCAGTATGCAAAAAAATCACTATACGGCTCCTAAAAAATTGTAGATGGCCCCTATTAAGCAAACGTGCCGGTCAAGTGGCTCCCAAAACTGAAAAAGGAAGCAGCAACACTGGTCCCTTTAAAGGGTTTATCAAAAAGAAGAGCTCTGTAACTAAGTATCAAGCAGCCAATGTAGCAAAGGGATACTTGGTTACAGCTCTTCTTTTTAATAAACACTTAAAAGGGATCGTTAGTAGCCATTCATTTATCTAGTCAACCAGTCTTATCAAGTAATTTTAAAGATCGGCCGCAGGTTGTAATTAAATTTTTGTGCTGATGTTTTTTGGGTGTTTTGCCTTTGTGTTTAATTTAATAAATCAAAATAAACTGTCTGGTTCAAGAATTTGAAACATTAAAACAAATGACGGATCAATAAATTTCACAGTGAATGACAAAAGTAGTAGAGTAAATAAACTGTAGGGAACACCCTACGAACACTATCTCCCTCCATTTTTCTCTGGGGGGGGACCCCCAGACCCCCCTTTAGTATTCTGGGGGAGACCCCCAAACCCCCCCTTTAGTACTCTGAGGGAGACCCCCAGACCCCCCCTTTAGTATTCTGGGGGAAACCCCCACGCCCTAAATTGATTTTTAAACGGTCTGAAGGGTTATTTTGCTGAACCATGAGGGGTTAATTTTACTGTGGGCTGGTTGTAGAATGTTTTTACAAATTTTCTTCCAAATCCAAAGATCCAATATTGGAATATTTAAATTTGTCTCTTTTTTGACCCATTTTCCCCATTGATTTTAATGTAAACCATTTTTCATCCATAACTAACCTAAAAATTAAAATTTAAAAAAAAACAAAAAAATTCCCTCTGGGGAACGTTAAAAGCAACGTCTCTGCAAATTTTGGATGCATATAGATCAATAGTTCAAAAGTTATGCTGGGTTTCACGTTTTTGACTACAGACAGACAGACAGACGCCACAGAAATTGTGTGCAATTACTCCTCTCTACCGCATACAGTTAATAAATATTGAAACATCATGGATGGATGTTCTTTAGGATAGTATTAGGCATTATAAGAGCCAATTATTTTATAATTATCATGATTGACTTAGTCGCTGCGGGCCAAGTATTGAAACTAAATGCATCAAAAATCTCTGCGCCATTGCAATACTTCCTCAATTTTTCTAATTTCATTAGAGTGAGAAAGTAAAAAGGCTAAGCAGCGAGATAAAGTTGAAGAAACCGAACGTTTTTTAAGAGAAAAGAAGGTATTACCTAAATCATTGATGGTATGAAACAACTGAGTTTTGCCTTGTATGTTTTGTTTCAGTTGTTGATATCTTGCTTTTGCATTGACTATTTCCGTGTTTGATGGACTTACTGATTCTTCCAGTTCGTTTAGCCAACCACTCAGCTCTTCAATACCTTTCAGAATCTAAAAAAAAAAAAAGAGAAATTAAAATTTTCCAAAAGAATAATAATAGAGGCGATAAAGTCCAGCTGTTCAAACTATATGGTTTGTTACACTGGTACCTATTTCATAGCAAACAATTAGACTGAAGAAATGAAAGTTCTTTCAAAGAATATTTAAAGATATTTTATAGGGTTTAAAGGTCAAGGTGAACGCACCAGTAGCAGGCACCTTTAAGGGATCTTTCAGAGGCTTTGGTCCATAACTATCATTAACTCAATGGATTTCAAATATTTTTAGCTTGAATGAAAGTTTAGACCTTTAGCTTTCTTTTGAATGATCACACACTTTCAGCAAAATAGCAAGCTCAAAAAAATTCAATTGAAAATAATAAAAACACATGTTTCAGAGACAGACACCCCAAATCAACTACATAGCTGTAACTGACTTTTTCCTTTCAGCAATAGACACCCCTGGTAGATTGCCTGAATTTTCTTTTTTTCCTGCCTTAAAAGACTGCTTTGAGACATAATATAGGTTCCCTAGACCTGGAAGCTTGGGAATATGGGAGTGTCCTTAAAGAGATTACGTTAGAATCAGCTAGAAATAATTGTTTACATGAAGTGGCTGTCTTTATCCTTCAATTTCTCTGCTTTGAGAGCATCAAATTCACAAAACTTTGTGTTTAAAGCACTCTGTTTAGTATCTAAATTGCACTAAAAATAATAACCCACAAGCGAGATGAGCTCTAAATTCTTACTATTTGTGGATGAAAAAGAAAAGTGTCTGTTACTGGACAGGTGTCCGTTAAATGATATGCGTTAACGTTATTGCTTCCTTCTGAGGGTTGGACAGTTGATGAGAAAAAATGTAAAAATGTAGTAGAGTCTTACCGTTTTATTGTTATCATGCAGCTCCTCTATTTTCACATGATAAACTTTAGCAGCATTCTCTACTTGATTCCATAAATCTAGGATTGCTAAAGCTTTTTCTGTTACTCCTACAGAGTAGGCGGGATCAGTTGGATTGTTCAAAAGCGTCTTCACGGACTCCTCAATTTTTTCACCATTTGCTTTCATTGAAATGATTTCATCTTCTAATGCCTAAAAGTTTCATTGCGAGGAAAAAATTTAGTTCTAAAATTTGGAAATTGGAGAGTTGAAAACAACAAGTAAGAGTGTTCAGCTGTGATATTTTTGACAGCAAATTATTTAACTTTTTTTCCCCCACCAACGTTCAGCAAAATCTTGTTTAACAAAAAGAAGAGGACGGATGGTGAGTCGTATGATTTGGCAATAGTGTTTGTCTTTCATTTGAATCAATAAACACCAATTGATTTGTGACGAATCACAACTTACTTCAATATCAAATAAATTGTTTTACATATTGTTAAATGGAAGAAAAACATTAATACATAGGCTGTCCCAAAAAGACCCGGACTAGCACTGTAACTTAAAAGCTAAGCAACAGATTGAGCTAATCTTGGTTTCCTTGAAAACAAGAAGTGAAAAACAATCGATTGAAGCCAAGACCATCTTTTTTGAGCAAAAATTGATTAAGTTATGGCATTTTGAAAATAGGCTGTTAGACAATTGCCAACGGTTTTTTAACTTTTTTTTTTCTCCTTAAAAAAAGCTCCTTAAAATTTTCCAATGCTCTTTCTTAAAAAAAAAAAACCCTTTGACACCATCTAACAAGACATGAGGCATCCACCATATAGCCTCAATTTAGTTCCTTACAATTTCTGGTCATTCCTTGAATTGAAGAAAGCTCTCTGCAGCAAACGATTTAAATCAAAGATCACAATCGAGACCGAAATCCACAAATTCTTCGAAACCATCCCCACAGAGGAATTAAAGAAGACAATTCTACAATAAAGGCAAGAACATATGGAAAAGTGAACCAGATTTGAAGGTAAATACTTTGAGAAAGAGCTCTCTGCAATATTCTTAGTCTCAGAAGACAGCAAAAATGAGAAATACTTGAATTTTGTACACTTTTGTCAAAAAAAAATGTTGGTTAAAAAAAAACCGTGGGCACTTGTCTTACACCCTACTTAAAAATTCCATAACTTAGTCAATTTTCGTTAAAATAAGTGGCTCTTGGTCTCAATCTATTACTTTTTACTTCCTCTTTTCAATAAAACCAAAATTAGCTCAATAGGTATCTTAGTTTTTGTGTTACAGCGCCAGTCCGGGTCTTTTTGGGACATCCTATGTACTAAATTGCACATGCCGTCAGTGGAGTGGGCTAACAAGGAGAGGCTCAGAAGTTACCGCCTCCGATTTTGGAAATAATTACACGAAAATGTTGCTAAAATAAAACTATTAGACACGTGTTTCTCACTTTTTGCCACACGTGTTTCTCACTTTTTGCCAGTGGGCCTTCCTAAGGCGTCAGAAATTTTTTGAAAATTGGCGAAATTCGCGTAAAAAACCTGAGTGAACCACTGGGCGGAGTGCGTTTTGTATACCTATGCTCATTTCCTCCCCTTTCAACAAGGAGCGGCGTAGTTAAGTGGGTGAGGGTGCAATACGTCGTGCAGTAGAGTGCGAGTTCGATGCTGGAGTGTGTATTTCTTTTTTTGCGATGACTTTTCCTCCTTCTTCATCCCGTCGCTCTTATTTGAGTCGTCCTAATTTTCGGTGATATAATGCTTCCTTTGAATAATGGATGACATACATAAATCACGACTTGAAAATTGGGAACTTAAGAGGAATCTGAATTTCATGGGCATTTAATTTATGAAAGAGGTCAACTATGCGAAAAGCATATTTTCTTTAGAGAAACTCACAATCCTGTCAGCTTTCGACAGACTTTCATCTAGATTGGTACATTCAATCCCCCCAAAAAAAAAATATACATGTAGCATATTAAAAAATTGAAAAGTGCAAATATTGCTGGCAAATAAAACAGCTACTTTTTGTATCCACAGAACTGAGAATTATACGGTGTAATTGTTTCGTCCATTAGTCTACAGAAGAATTATTTTTGATGTCAAATGTAACCGAAAATTAGGATGAGTCAAATAAGAGCGATGGGATGAAGAAGGGGGAAAAAATCATCGCAAAAAAACAAGTATACACTCCAGCATCGATCTCATACTCTTCCACGAGGCGGACTGCACCCTAGCCCACTCGGCCACGCCACTCCTTGTTGAAAGGGGAGGAAATGAGCATTGATATAAGAAACGCACTCCGCCCAGTGGTTCACTCGGGTTTTTTACGCGAGTTTCGTCAATTTTCAAAAGATTCCTGACGCCTTAGGAAGGCCCATTGGCAAAAAGTGAGAAACACATGTCTAATAGTTTTATTTTAGCTACATTTCTGCGCAGTTATTTCCAAAATCAGAGGCGGCAACTTCTGAGCCTCCCCTTGTAAGTCTTATGAGCTGAAACTTTAAAAACATCTGGAATCATAAAATAAAATTTCTTTTGAGAGCTTCTCCAATGACAATCATAATTCAGCCTTCTTCAATGTTTCAAAGATCACTTTGCAAGTCCTGACACACAAATGTTTCTCATCCAAAAGAAAATTTAATGGAAGAAGATACCTTAAACGTTGAACACACCTTTAACTTTTGAAGCTGGGCTTGGGACTTTTCCGGATTACCAACACATTCTTCATAATCTACGGCCAATGAGCCAGAATATGCCTCTAGTACTTGATTCAGCCACGCTTTGAAGGAGGTAAGGTCATTACTTAGACTGTTAGCACTATTGATATCTACAAACAAAGATAAACCACACATAAATTAAAAAATAATGATAATAATAATAATATTAATGTAAAAAAATGAGTGAGGCAAAGAGAAATTGGATTCATAAAAATTGAGTAGATCAAAAAAACTTTACAACGCAGTCAAGTTATCATCTGCACATCTGTACTATCTGTCCGTTATAAGATTTGTTAGCAGAAGATTTGAAAGCAAAACTATCCCAGCCAATAGTTTTTAATTTTGGAAACCAATTTCAAGAATATGACCTGCATTAAAAGCATTTTTCTGCAAATAAATTAGATATATTTTATTTCTGAGGTTGAAAATCTTCAATTCAAAACAGAGCCTTCTTAGATTACATAGAGCTCTCTTTGCTATTCAAATGGACTAGAGCAGAAAGGCAGTATTTTAGTGAACTTGACTTATTTTACATGTTCAACTGAATTTTCAACGCATACCTAGTTTCAACAAATGGAATAGCCTTCCTTTTTTTTAAGTTCACAACAATTTTGCAAACGTGAACTATATTATGGACTCCGCCTAAGAAGTCACGTGGTTGCAGGCAACCAGTGGAAATCATTCGAGAAATCAGAGTGCCGATTGCGCATTGCGCATGACTAATCCTCTCCATCCACGATAGTTCGCAAGCTCCAAACAATGTGGACGATTGTGGTCCACAATCGCTTGCAGCAGTGCTATCAGCCTGAGTAAAGGGAAATCCCGCAGGGTTCTTGCTAGAGAAGCCCCGCACAATCGCGGTCATCCATAAAATAAAAAAGCGGGGACCGTGAACCCCATCAGTCCACAGTGAGCGATTATGGAGATAAAAAAGACGGCTAATCACTCAAATCACAACACATCATAGCTGCCCGATTTAGCAAAAATACACAGACTTCACATAAAATCATAAATTTGAAAGGGAAATTTGTACGCTTTTACGATTAAGCTTTGACAACAAATAAAATTAACCTCCAAGACATTATTTTTTAACTTACAAGACTCTATTTTTTCAATTCGCTCATTCAAAGCAAAGGAAACTTCCTTTTGTCTTTTCTCAAGGTCATTTAATTCTGTTTGAACTTGTATCCCAATGTTCCCTTTCATGTTTTCAATCAAGAAATTTCCGCAACTTTTGACATCAGTGAATTGGTTGTCATGTTTTGACAGCTCTTCTTGCACTTCCTATAAAAAAGGAACAAAAGACAAACAAATCTGATTTAAAAACTTTGAGCCTGAAAAAATTTGGAAGTACATACATGCTTTGATTTATGCAAGTGTTTATGGACTTATCCATGCAGAGCTTACACCAAAGGAGGATACGGAGCTTAACCGATCATCTTTGGCATCTCTCAATGTTATTTATTATACTGCAAGATGGAACTGATTTCACTTCCATCTCTTCTTCTGGTTTTTCCTTGAAGAGTGCTTTAGAATCACTATTTTCACAGCCTCAGGCAAGTTTTTTTTGTTTTGAATTAAAGGAATGAAAAATAAAAATTTGCTAAAGATTATTGGTTGAGTTCTGTCTCAACTTCTACAAAAAACTCTAGCTAAAATACAAAAACCCACAGGCATGTTTTGATATGATCGCCATGACATAGGCGCTGGGCATAAAATGGTTGGACAACAAAGTCTCATCAATTCGAACAAATAGAGATGCATGCGCTTGTTGCAGTGGGAATGCCATTCCTGTCCCAAGATTAAAAATTAGAAAGTCTTTGATTTAATTTTTTTTTTTTTTTTTTTTTTTTTTTTTTATACTCAAAAACGGTTGTGCTAATGTCTGGACTTTTTTCATACTTTAATCAACTAGTTGTTATTTAAAGAAAATAAAATAAAAATCTTCCTTTTTTAGGGCTGAATACAAACGTTCATCATTAAACACTTGATTAGGATATTTTAATTTAATACTTAAAGACTTCGTCCTCTGCAAAAGAAAAAAATATTTATCCTTAAAAAACAAATGCATAAAATGATCCCTCTAATCAGGCACATTGATTGCGAGTTACACACCCGCCAGACAATAGGAGTGGGCAGGATTAATTTTAGAATCGTTTCTTTTCTCTTTAAAGGAGGAGAACAGCATTTCATACAATGCAAACTTGCTCAAGTGCACCAGCCAGATGAGGAAAATGTGCAGGATTCATTTTAGAATGGGTCTGTTGCACACTTCGGCTACAGCGTTTTAAAGTATCAATTCCTATGTAAGAAGCCAAGAAAATAACAATGGCAGCATCAGAAAACACTAAAATTCAGTATTAAACTCACAAATTGCAAAAAACACTAGACACTATTCACCCCTGTATCTTTCCACCACGTGCACGATATTTCGCGAAATTAGCGCTGCACATTCAAATAATCACGGACGACTGTCATCACAGCTGACTTCATAAACAAATAAACAGTAAACACTGACGGCGTCTGCTCGAATTCTTACGTTTCAGTATCCTCAATTCCTCACAAAAGGTTGTGAAAGGTACGGAAACCGATATTTGTGTCGAAAACTTATCAAAATAAAACAATAACACACAGGAGTTTCAAGCATGATGATCGAAGTTGGAATCATCCTTGGAACTCCTGTGTGTTATTGTTTCATTTTGATAAGTTTTCAACAAAAATATCGGTTTCCGTACCTTTCACAACCTTTTGTGAGGCATTGAGGATATTGAAACGTAAGAATTCGAGCAGACGCCGTCAGTGTTTACTGTTTATTTATGTTTATGAAGTCAGCTATGATGAAAGACGGCCGTGATTATTTGAATGTGCCGCGCTAATTTCGCAAAATATTGTGCACGTGGTGGAAAGATACAGGGGTGAATAGTGTCTAGTGTTTTTTGCAATTTGTGAGTTTAATACTGAATTTTAGTGTTTTCTGATGCTGCCATTGTTATTTTCTTGGCTTTTTACATGGGAATTGATACTTTAAAACGCTGTAGCCGAAGGGTGCAACAGACCCATTGTTCCCATTCTCCTTCAAGGAAGGAAAGTATGTTTCATATGATGCGCACTTGCTTACGCTAGGAAGTACAGCGATTCACTTTCAAACCATTCGGGTAAAAAAAATTAGGGGTAAAATGTAGAATGTTAAATCAAGCAACGTAAGCTGCTAGCTTTAGCTCGTTGTTCTAAAAATGACAAGACCACAACCTCTAATAAACTTATTGATAAAACTGATGGGGGAACTTACTTTTGTCTTATCAAGTTGTTTTGCCATTTGTTTAACCTCAGACACTATTACTGGCTCCGACTGTAAAAATCTTTCGCCATTTTCAACCCATCTGATGAATTCTGACTTGGCTGCTTCATACTGTTTGTAAGGCTCGCTTTTCTCTTTATTTGTGAAGCCAGCTAATATTTTTTCTACATTGTTGAGACGTTCTTTTAAGTTGGCGACAATTTCTTTCTCCGTGACAGGCAATTCTTGCTCTGGAAAAAGCAGTCAATTAGAATTCATTTCAATCAAAGTTAAGGAACATTTTATAGTAGGAATGAGAAAATAATGGCACAGCATGCACATTTCTCCAAAAAATATATAAAGCAGTATAGTAGACATCTTCACAGGAAATGAAAGTACCGTCACAGTACCTATTTTTGAGTTAACATCAGGTTTTGGTGCATTGGTTCCCACCTTATGATGGTTTGAAAACAGTGAATGATACTTCGCAGGTTTTTTTTTTTTTTTTTTTTTTAAAATTTGGTGAGCTAAAATTAATGTTTTTTTTCGGACACGGTACTAATTCACTGAAATTATCCTTCACATGCTCAACAAAAAGCAAAAATTCAATGTTAGAAGAAATGGATAAGATAATGATAGTAAATCAAACGCCTAGAAGCGGAGTGAATTTTTTTATTTTAAAACTAAAGTCGAAAACGCTAAATAAAAAAATTCCATTCCGCTACAAGGTGTACATTTGTTTCATTATTATCTTATCCATTGTTATAAATAGATTTAAAATTTCAATTTAATCAAAATGTTAATAGTACTGTTCTAATTATGATTCTTTGAGGGGGTCCAAATTAACTCCAACAATATTGAAATTGAATAAGATCATTCAGCATACCGTCTATTACTCAGTGATGAAATTCTTGCAATGAATACATGTTTGGTTAAATATTTTTATTTTATTAATGCCTTTAGAAAAATTATAGCAGCTTGGTGTATGACCCAAAATGTGGGGTTAACTTTTTAACATTTTTTGAAAAATTATGTTTTTTGTCATAAAGCAGCACCTCTTAGTAAAAACACTGAACATTAGAGGATCTGAAAAGTGGAAACTGACAAGAAACTTTTGCACACCTTTGAGGAGTTGTTCTAAAAGCTCTTCCAGTTTAGTGATTGTCTTGTGTTTTTCTTGCACAACATTTTCTAGATGATTTGTGGAAGCTGCATTCACATTCGCTGAGTTCAGATATTCTTCGGTTTCCTTCAACCAAGCATCAATTTCCTCGCAGCTAGATTCGATTTCTGTTTGCTGAGAATTTTTCATCCTTCGTCGTTTCCTTTGATCAATCTGAAATAAGATGTTTTTATTTTTAAATGATATTTAAAAATGATGAAAGTTAGTGAAAGTTCACATCACTGTTCTATTTCAAAACGGACGACTGAACTGGATGAAAAATGGAAGAAGAAACAAAAAGAGGTACGGACAAACTACAGCGAAATTATTTTTATGGTAACAAATCCATCAAGCCAGCATTTAGGGAAAAAAAGAAAATCAAGCAGCTCCATTAGCAAGAGTTACTCTCTACGACTCTTTCTTTGGATATGAATTCAGAAAACCCTTCTGAATTCAGAAAGTTTTTTTTTTTTTACCGCGAATACTGTTTCAGCAGCAGCAATCATGATTTATGATTGATCAAATCAGGGGAACATTAGCATGGACCACTCATTCGTTTGATCTGGTATTAATAGATAATGTTTTCAACTTTCATCAATTTATCTTGATAATTTTTTTGATTGGATGTTGAAAAGATACTTCTTCCAGGAGTACAGTTGCACAAACATAAACAATTGACCAAAGTTAAGAGTACAGTATCCGCAACAAAACAAATTACGTTAATAATTTAAAGTAATTCTCCTATTTTCAGTTAGAGTCTAAATTTTGAAGCAGCACCCGTTGGCAAAAAAAATAGTTCCGGACTTTGATTTTGCAATTTAAAGATGAAACGCAAGAGATCTAAAATATAAGGAAAAGAAGAGGCTGAGAGAAAAAAAAAAAGTTCAAAAGTTGAACGAAGAAAAAAAACTAGAATACTGAATATAGAATGCTGATGAACTTACCTGAGGACTAGCAGTTGTGGGAGAAGGAGGGGGCGTTTCACGAGGCACTACGGCTAACTCTATACTCAAATTGCATTCTAAACCCGAATCTGCAATCTAAATAACACAACACATGCACTAGCCATGAGAGAAAACAAAACAATTCATAAAAACGTGCTAAGAAGAGGTAAAAGTTTGATCGATACAATTATCAAACTTACCAAGCATGCGAGTAATAAGTGACTTGAATAGATTGATAGAAAATAATAAATAATATAACTGTTCTGAAAACTAGGTTTTTGATTTTATAATTTTTTTTGTAATCAAAACTAAAGTAAAACTAAAGTGGCATGGATCAGAAATTGCAGAATGAGTACTGAATTCAAGCAAAATTTCTCATTCAAAGAACCTAGAATGAGTTTGTTTCATAAGTGTAGGCAAAGCTTACCAATAATCTTTGACAAACTTTTAATTTCCGTTCCTTCAAATCAAAACAAAATTTGGCAGCGACTTTGACCATTTGTTTTTAAAGTGTTTTTCAATGAAAAGACAAGGGTTCATTTTCATTCATTTTTATTATCTAATATGAAAAATAGTAGAGGAAAAGTTCCAAAGATTATTGGTCGTGGTCAACTTACTGTAACTAGGTCTGCAATTTTGGCTGAGCAATAGAGAACAACAGCTTTAAAAAGTAGAAAGAAGAGAAGCTTAATGGAAGGATGGTTGCAAGTATAGCGGTGGCATCGCGTGCGATCTGGCAACGCTGTGTTTTTTCCATTTAAACCCTTGAAAAAGGTCGGACTGTCGGAGGCGCTCAGTGCACTACCTCAAATCAATATTTTACAAGTGTTTAAATGGCTAATTGCAGCATTTTTAGACTGCACGCGACGCCACTGACAAATAGTAAAACAATAAACTTGTCAGGAGAAAAAGGCAAAAAAAAGGCAAAAATAAGTCAGCTACACTAACTTAACTATGCCATTTACATGGAGTCAGATGAAAAAATATTGAGTCTATTTTAGAGATGCAAGAAAAAGAGCAAAACTGAAAAGGATAGCAAGAAGAGGGTGAAGGAAGCAAGCCTTACAGAGTCAGAAAAACTAATATTCATCAAGTGAGGCAAATAGGATCAAAATTAGCTAAATCCTTAGCAACTTTTATCATGATTGTGAAGCTTGCTCATTTGTTTAGACAATTCAAAAGTACTTAATCTAACGAACGGTTTTCATTAAAGAATCGCTAAATTAAAATTCTATTTTTAAGGAAAAAGATTGCAAAATTGCAAACAGTAAGTACCTGTAAGAGCAAATACGCCGTTTTACAGTCGTGAAAACATCAAAAATGCAATGAATTTAGATGGTTTTGACCATATCTATCACAGTTTACTTATCCATACAGTAGCAAAACTCAATTTAAATAAAAAACAATTGGCGACAGAAACAATCCAAGCTGACAGAAGGTTACAACTCATTCTTTTTTATTGTTTCAAGCGGTTTAGCGCATTTTTTTACAGTCAAACATCACAGATGATGAAATTTTTTTACTTCCAGAGACTTTAATTTGAAGTTTCTTAAATAAATTTCAATTTTTTGTGGACTTGTAACCTTTCGGCCACTAGGATTGCCCCCGTTGCTGCTCGCCACTTCTTACCTACTACTGACCACTACTGTATGGATGAGTATACTGGGGTATATATGCCTTATATTCTTTATTAGAGAATAAAATTTCCTCACATCATGTAAACAATCATTTATAAGATGAGCTTGGCTACGAAATAGTACGCAAAATGGCTGAAGCATCCAAAACAAACAAGGAAGCAATTGGCTTTTAATGGAAGGAAGAAAAATTCAACATGCTTACTGCTTGAACTTGTTAAATTTTCAATTACCTAGATGAGCTGACAACCAGCTGCATATAAAGAGAAAGGAACAATGCAAATTTTTATTTTCAAAACTGAAAAATTCTGTTTAGTTTTTGTTCTTTTGAAGATAAAGACTTTAAGGTGATTCCAGGCAAAACTTTTCTTGATTTCAATCCGATGCATAGCACCACTATTTACTTCCGGGAAAAGTTGTGTTTTTGGCATTTTAAATTGAAAACAAAGAAAAAACGCAAAATCTAAAAACGCCAGCACCTGCGTAATTTTTTTATGGATTTTGTGAGCCCAAAACGAGCCCAATTGGTTGAGAATTAAAGCTGTAAATCATGAAATTAATTTTGCCATAAATTTAGTGAGTGTGAGTGCAAATAATAATATGTCTATCTGCCTCTGTCGCACTCATTGAGGCATATGGGGATATTTATAAGTCATGATTACCGGCTTTATTTCTGAGTGTTTCAGCTTGATTCTTTCATGGTATCTCCCTGAAGTATGCTCGCAGGTGCTAACGTTCTTCGAATTTTTACTTTCAGCTTTTTGGGCCAAAGACAGTTGATTTTTTGAGCAGCACGACGTGGTGTCCATAGTTCAAACTTATCAACCATGGAACCATCTTAAATAGAATTTGGGACGCTATAAATTATCAGAACGATTAATACTGATACACAAACAAACGAGAAAACAAACTTTATAGATATTTATGACTTAAAGCAAAAATCAGTACAGTTCTAGTATAATATTGATTCAGTTTCTGCAAAAACAAAACAAGATCAGAGCTGAGGCAAAGATGATGATAGTCGTCACAAGTCTTAAAAAGTTATGAATGACTTAAAAAAGACAGGAAAATGGAAAGAGACAGAGGAAGAAAGTAAGAGAGAGTAAGACACACAATTTATAAATGCTCCATTGCTAGAATTTCACAGAAAAAATAGACAGTAACAGTTAATGAAACAGTTAAAAATTTGTTGTCAGAGAAGCTAAAGATAGAGTATACATTTTTTTCAAAAGTAAAAAACGGAAACAAAAACCAAAAATACTTTTTGCTTTCAAAAGTACCTATAAAAGTTACTGGAAGAGCGTGCATCTTATTGTTGCAACCCTTTATTGTGGGACCAATGCTTAAAGGAGACTGCGCTTGGCTTATGAAAGCTGGATCCCAGTAAAATTTGATGAAATAAGTGTTGTGAAAAAGTATCTCCTGACAAAAAGCTCTCCCAGGCAAATAAAATTTTGATGACAGGTTTTTGAGATACTCCTGTCTGAAGTTGGACACTATTTGCTTAGTGCTTGGAGTAAATAGTGGCCAAATTCAGATGCGAATATCTCGAAATCCTGTCATTAAAATTTTTTGTGTCCATCAGAGCTTTTTCTCAGGGGACTTTTTAACATAACATATTTCAATTTCATCAAATTTGACCGAGAGCCAATTCCCAAAAGCCAAGCCAGGTCTCCTTTTATGGGGTAAAAGTTTGCGGCAGACCAATCTCATAAAAATGAAAAAGGCTCATTATAGAACTAAAACTGTATAAACTAAGAACTACAACTCACACAAATAAAAAAAGACAACTTTCAAATCGATGCACATAGTTGCTACTTTTGCAAAAATGGCGTAGGACAATTTGGCTAAGGTAAAGACCTTAGTTGATTCAAAACTACTTAAAACTCAAAATTTCTGATTTTTCAGATTGTTACTGGCCAAAAATGATGATTTTGAAGAATTTGAGCACTTACTCTTTGTGCTTGAACGTCCGTGATTTGAACGAGAGCCTCCCATCGGTCTCCTAAAGTCTCAATTAATACTGCATCTTTGCTGCTCTCTGCGGAACCAACCTCAGCATCTATTTCTTGCACTGTGTCCTGGAGTCTTGACAATCTATTCTGTTGAGCGTTAATTTGATGCCTTAAAATCTGTAAAAAATCATTGCGAAAATAAATAAATCAATAAATAGATGATAAAATAATCAGCAACGAATGAAAAAAAAATCAAAGTTTTCTTAGAAAAATTACGGGGTGATAATAAGTCCACCTTGCTTGCCAACTTTGACTATAAAATTGAAAATTTTACTTCACTGAGTTTAAAATCAAATTGGCAGAAACCCTAGCACTGATGTCAAATTTATGTCCTTGGACAAAAGAGAAAATAATCAGGTTTTGCTCAAAATCTGCTTCTCAGGCAACTGGCTTTGCATATCTATTTTTTTGCAGGCACTTTTAAGTCAATAACAAGTATCTGTAAGGACCTCAAAAGTTCTCAGTTAATGTTCGCTCCCTCTCTCAAAGATTCAGCTAGCGTTCGTTTCAGGAGTATGGACGGAGTTCATCAATAATCTTCGGGGAATTTTCAATTTTGATTCCTTTAAATCAAAGCAAAATTTGCGACTTTGACTTTTTTATTTTAACGCATCCATCAATGAAAAGTCAGGGCTCAGACTCATTTTCATTCCTTTCCATCGTGAGAAATAACATTGGGCAAATTCCAAAGATTATTGGTCAGGGCCTGCCTACGTTTTTAAAATGAGCCTTCCCCATGCTCTCTACAGAAATGGGATTAAAATCCATTAGTTAGGGTCAAAATTGGCTAGATCCGTTCTTTTCCTGCCAAAAACATGCGTAAATTTAGAATTCACGCTTTTGAAAACTTTAAGACTGATTACTTGTCGGTAGCTTTTATTCAAGCCATGGTCAAAGAAACTCCATCCAGCCAAAAAAAAAACTCAGTTTTTCGCACTTTTCCGAAAGTTTGAAAAAGTGGATTTACGTATCCACTTTATATCATGCGCGCTTCATGTCACAGTCAATCTACAAATGAGCATAACCAACCAACTACCAACTTGAAACACCAACTTGTAATACCAACTTGAAACATTTAAAATACCTGCAACTGTTTCACTCTTTCCAGAACAGGAGCTGTATCTGAAACCGGATTAGCTTCCATTAGCTTCAATGCCGTTTCTTTCTCATCCATCCAGCCTTGTAGCCACTTAGACTCACGACGAATCCGCTCTCTTTGAATTAAGAGCACAGCTAACCGGTTCCCTTTTTCTTCTGCCCACTGACAAACATGAGCCCACCTTTCACCAAGGGCGCTCAGCTGATCCTCCATTTGACTATAAGCTTGAAGGGGAAAAAGAGTAGAAAAGTACACAGTAGAATAAAATAGAATAGAAGAAGAACCCAAAAATAACAGAATATGATAGAATAGCATAAGCACCCAGCGACCCAGCCTCTACACGGTGGATTTTAAGGACAGCCAAATCTAAAAGTCATAGACCCCATTCCTGATGATGGAAGGTCATTCTGATGATTTTAAGAAACACATTCCTGTTGAAATTAAAATTATTTCCTGGGCCAATTTTTTTAATTAGAAAAAGACCATTTTTATATGTATTTAACCCAAACCTAGCCTAGTCAAAAGCTCTGCTATGGGTTATATTCTCACGTTTTTACCTATAGAGTAAAACGAATGAAACTGAGTGCATATATTCTAAAAAAAACATCTAATTTCCAACAAAACCAGTTAGATTTGGGTCAAATATTCTATCCTTTGGTCCTTGCAAGCAGCTAAAAGAGCCAGGCAACTTCAAGAACACCAGATTGTTGTGTTACCATCCACCGCTCTTCCTCAAAACATAAATTTATAATAGGCTTATAGTTTGGCATTTTACTTGAAGTTATCTTACCATCTTCTTATTTTCATTTTTTCTCAATTTTTTTCTTATAATTCACATTTTTTTATACTTGTTATGCCTATTGCACTGCCTGCACTGTTATTTATGTTATTTTGTTACTTTGTTCAAGGGCTTGTCCCGTTCAAAATGTAATAAACAAGTAGTAGTAGTAGTAAAGTCCAGCCGCCCAAACACGTGGTTCGTTATGCTGATATTTCACAGCGAACGACTGGACTGCATAAAAAAAGAAGGGGTGGGAAAGACAAATGAATAAATAAATAAATTAACACAATTTTTAAATTGACACATACCAGTATCACTATCACCAGTCGTATCATCAACAACCACGACTAAATTAGCTAACGCATCAACGACCTTCTGCTGATTTTGTAAATCTTGTTTCAACTTTGTGACTTCATCAAGCAAAATGGATAGATCAGTGCCCCAACTTTCACTCAAGCGAGATATTCTGTCTTCCGTCCCGGTGAGCCATATTCGTAAATTTTCCAACTCTTGTTGTTGCTGCTTCATCAGACTTTCATGGATTCGGGTTTGTTTTTCCATCGCGTTCACGCGCAGAGCTTCCCAACGAGAGTTGAGAAGTTTCATTTGTACTCTCACTTCATCTTCTTCTTCTTGAGAGAGTCCTCCTTCGGACAACATGCGTGCCCCTTCTTCAAGTACGGCGCCCACGCCCTCTTGATGTCCTGATAATTCTAAAAGAAATTCCTACAGCCAGAAAAAAAACTATCAGTAAATAAAACAAAAATTACGCCAGATTAGTGAATTACTAGCTAATTTGAAGTAATTGATAAAAAGAAATACAGTAAAGCATTTCCATTTTATACAGTTTCTTGGAAACGTTGAAATCATAATATAAATTCATTGACTCAGCACTTTTGAAAAAAAAAGTTTTAGCGCACAAGAACAAGGGACATGGAGTAATGAGTAATAAGACAAAGAACTAGGAGTGAAATAAACATATCTCCGATGAATCGTAGAATTTCAGATAAGTCCCATGCTATTCAAATTATCTTATTCCATACCTATGAGTCAAAATGGACGAACATCTAAATTGATAAAAAAAAAATAAAAAAATACAAACCTCATGAGCATAAAATTGTTGCTTCACAGCGTCCAAATTGCCACTAACATCTTCCGATGAAGTCAGTTTATCTTCAGCTTCTAACAGCCATGTCAATACTTCCTCAAGGGCTACTTGGTAACCTCCAAGTTCAACTGAAACATTGGTGGCAAGACTCAATGGTCTCGATCTTATTGCACTCGAAAGACTATTTTCGCTCTGAAAATGAATTAAAGATTATACGTATTAGTGGTTAGAACTGGAATAAAGTGGTTTGAAAACCACAACAGACCAAAACACAATACAAGGCTGGGCCATGATAGAGTTACGCCTTCACGGTTTGCTTCAGGCAATCGGTCAGCCCAAGCAGAGCCATTGTTCAGGGACCATCTAGAGTCTCTTGAAGAAAATTTTTTTGGGAGTACAGTTGTTACTTTTATTTAATTGTTTTATGACCCAAAATGTCCGTCAGTGATGCGTCGGGGGGTTGACTTGAATAAAAGAATTAAATAATAGATATTGCACTTAGCATAGAACAAAAAAGAAGCACAAACAAGCAAGTAGAAACTTAGTAACATATTTATCAATTAAAGCATTAAAAAGGCAAGTTACTTACAGGTAGCTCTGAAACCGGGGAGGCAAGAGGACTTTGAGTAAAATCTATAGATGCTTCCCCTAGTCCATCATGAGGCAATGATTGAAATAGACACATAACGTAGGTCATAATTGATTTCTTATCGGGGACGGAAGTATTTACATCTGAAAAAAGGAATCACAACAAAACAATGTTGAAAGAAAGCATGATTAATTCTGAAAGCTAAATTTGCTTGGCCTGTAATTTGACATTATTGAACGGTAGTTCTCTGGTAGCTGAAACCTGCACTAACAATGAAGATTCACCTCAAGACAAAAATTGCCTTCTTGAGAGGCTGATTTCCCAGGGATGAAGATGTATTATACAACTGCTCCGTACGAGAGTCATTTGTAAAGTAGGGAAACATTCTATATATCTCAAGAACCAAAACAGATACATAAGAAGGGGTCTTAACCAGCGTACTCTCAGGTTTCTAATGAGCTATAGTTATTTTACATTTGACACACTAGTTTTCCAGAGACGTAATTTTTTCCACACTACAACGTTGAGTACGTTTTACACCCTGCAAAAGGCCGTAACAAGATGATTTTTCCAACTTTTGGAAATAAGTGTGAATCACTATTTATCAGCCGAATAGCCATACCCGGAAACTAATTGCTTGAGAATATTTGCTGCAGTTTCATTTTTTACAGTAAGAAATGGGATTAAAGCATGCACCTCACATTCGGACACATTATTCAAAGGGTTATCCATGATAAGTTGCACAGTACTAATCATAAGGCCAAATCATGATGAGAGTTTTGTGATTGTGAGTTTTATCTTCTTTTGATGTGCGGATACATTGGATTGACAAACACAATTCTTATTGATGGAATCTGCTCGGGAAACGCAAACACCTGACAAGCTCCTCAGTGTACGCGGAGGTGGACACACAGTCTCCAGAGGTGAGTGTGGAAAAAATGACGTTACTTATGAACCAATGTGCCAACTTTAAAAAAGCTATAGCTTGTTAGAAAGCTGAGAGTATGCCGGTTAAAACCCATTTACAAAATCCATTTACCTTGTTTGATTCTTAAGAAATAAAGAAAGTTTCCCTACTTTACAAATGACCCTCATATCTTATGATCCCATTCACGGCATGCCTATCCTCACAGGAACGGAGTGCCTGAGCTCAAAATTTAACTCATGACATCGAGTCATCATGTTAAGGCTTTCAGGATAAATTCCTACATTCAGTTAAGGAGAAAAGAGAGCGTGGAAACAGAATTTTCTCAGAAACTTTTTTCTCCCTCCATTTATCAACAATTTTTTAGTTCAATTTATTTACCAAAAGAGCATTGAAACCAAGAGTGATTGAACGGTGCATACCTTCTGGATCCAACAGACGATCTATTCCTAAATGCTTTTCAGCAACTCTAAAAGCATGCTCTAATCTGGCATGAGGCAGTTTCCGGGAAATGTTGGCATAATCAAATAATTCAGGACGGAATTTATGTAAAAGAGCATTGAAAGCCAGCCCATCTGACCAACTGGTGGTGAAATTTCGAATGTCAACTCCCGCATAGTCCTGAAACAATACATTAATAAATTAAAATTAATACATCAATTATGGAAACTGGTACACTTCTAACCCTTTGCACTTGGATTAAAATTTACCTAACTGCCCCACCAACTCGTAATTAATTTGAGTCTTTCAGTGATATTTGTATTTACTTACATTAGATCAATGGTTCCCAAACTTTTTCTTGCGCCAACCCCCTAGGGAGTTCACAAACCTCATCGCCGAAGAAAAAATACTTAAAAATATCATCCCTTTCTGAATATTCTCTCCTTTTATGAACATTAATTCATGCCGTAACATTTTGCAGCTTATAATTTTAATTTAATTTTGTTCGGCAAAAAAAAAAATAATAATAATAAGTAATAATTAACAGCAAATTTTGACCTCATACACTTCTTTTTTCTTTAGGGAATGAGTAACTTCATTTTTTCTATTGAGAAGTTGAAGTAATGAACAGCAAAAGATTTAAATAGTTTTGGCTAAACATGTTGCCGAATTTTCCTTTATCTACGTTATGGGAATTTTGCCTGCAAGCCTTTCGCGGACCACATTTTGGAAACCGCTGCAATAGAAGCTTAAACCTGAATAATTTTCAATAAAAATGAGTTTTCATGTACTGGCGTATCGGACGTGATCCGACACTTGAGTCATACAAATGTTGCAACTTTTTGTTGAACCACGTCCAAATAACGAGAGGAACGGTGCATTTGTTTTGTCAAACCACATCCGACACACAAGTGCAAAGGAAAAATGAGGTTTGAAAACAAATTTTCAACAAAGAAAATCTAATTGAAATACAGATTCGATATTTGAAAACATGCTGAACAAGTATCAAAATTTGAAGGTTGGGGATGAATCATAATGACAGATAAACTCGTAGAGGTTTTTATAGCACTTACCACACAGTTCAGTCGACACCAAGCCAGTAATGTTTTCTCTAAATTTGTTTGCTGTAACTCGGACATTAGATCTTTGAGATGATAGTGAACCTGGAAGAAAGAAAATATCATTAAGTTTTGGATTTTAATTACAATTGGCAAAATGGAAAAATAGAGGAAAATAATTGCGAAAGTAATTTTGGCTTGTCCTGATTTCAACGTTTGACTAGTACAGGAGCTAGGTGATTCTGTAAACACTGACAGCAAGTAAATCGGAAACTTTCTCAAGAAAAGTACCTAAAATGGCCTATTAATCAAGCAAATTCCAAAATATCAATTTGCAAGGTTTCTTTTGTTAAATCCTAAACCTGTAACATGACATAATTTTCCTGGCAACAGGATTGTGAACGATAGCAAGCATTTTTTTGAACAAAGTGTTTTCTCAAAAACACTGTAGTCAAAGGGAAAAACTTCTAGAGAGAAATGCAGTACATTTTCTGTTAAAAATTGATTTTTTTTTTTCATTTCTTAAAAATGTTGAACAGCTTGGTAGCAAGAATAATGCTAACATACCTGCCAATGAAGAATGATACTCCATACTAAACCAAGAGTTAGTTTAGGATTTCCATCAACGATATCATTACTGCTAATGTTGACAAGTTTAACCTGAGAAAGATAAAGGAAATTGCGAAAATTTAATCATAAAGCAAATAAATTCAGAAGGCAGGTTTAGAGATTCATTTAGATCTGAGTTAATCTAAAATAATAACTCTGAATCTAAATCTGAATTATGATCTAAACTAATAAATTTTGAGATATTCTTGACAAAATTTTACTCCGAAGAACACAAAAAATACTGAAAAGATACCACACAGAAATGAGAACCTCAAGGTGATTCCAGGCGAAACTTTTCCAGATTTCAATCTGATAGATAGCGCCACTAGTGGCTTTTGGGAAAAGTCATGTTATTGGCATTTAAAAGTAAAAACAAAGAAAACATGCAAAATCCAAGAACACCAGCACTTGAGTAGTTCTTTTACACATTTTTTAAGCCCAAAACAAGCAAAATTGATAAAGAATTAAAGCCATATAAAATGAAATTCATTTTGCTAAATACTCAGTGAGTGCGAGTGATTGAGAGTGACAGTATGTCTATTTGCCTCACTTGCACTCATTGAGGCTTAAGGGGATTTTTGTACTTCATAATTTCCGGCTTTACTTTTGAGTGTTTCAGCTTGAAACTTTCAGGATGTCTTCCTGAGGTATGTCTGCAGATGCTGACATTTCTTAAATTTGTACTTATAGCATAAATTCATCAATTTGGGCCAAAAACGGTTGACTTTTTGAGCAGCGCGACGGTGTCTACGGTTCCAGTTGACCCTGGAATCATCTTAAAAAACTAATTTTTTAAACGAGGTGTCTTCATACGACATATAAAACACTGACCAGTTACAAAAGAGAGAACTGGGATTAAAAGACAAGAGGTGCAAGTAACTCAAAAGACATGTTGCACTATAGTAGACCGCATTTTTTGAAATATTTAGCTGAAAAATAAAATACTGATTTTTCTTCAAAACATTTGCAAATTTTACCTGACAAACACATAAGTAGAAAACTTTGGAAGCTTTAGCTATAAAAATCCCTATAATAACCACAGTTCCAAATTAGTACTATTTCATGCAGTAAGAGCGTTTTTAACTGAAATTACAGCTAAAGTAAGATGACACTTGGAGCTTCAAACTAAATTAAAATGTTAACGGAGGAAATGAACAGCATAAGAATTTCTTATTGGTTATAAACAGAAAGAGAGAGAGTGAGCAGAGAGAATATGATTGAAAGAGTAACTCTCAGTAAACAAAAATTGATTTAAAATCTTAATGGATGGCAGAGTACAACAATTTGACTCACAGTATGGAAGCAAAGTAATTATGAGTGACATCACTTCTGCTGATAAAGAGAAGATAAATAAGAGATAGGACACTACGACATCAATGAAAAGAATCAGACATGAAAGTTGAGTGGTGATTTAACTTCATTCACATATAGTTTTTTTCTTTTTTTTTCTGTGGAGGGGAGAGAGGGTTTGTAGTACTTGTAAAAAAAAAAAAAAAAATCACAGTTATGTGTAGGATTTGTAAACAAAAAAGAGTTGAGTGCTTACATTATTCTGTTGCAAAATTTGAAGCGCTTTATTTACATTGTTTATATGATGCACTCGCATCCTTCCTTTTTCTTGTTTCTGAAAGGTAAAAAAAAAGAAAGTCAGTACAAAAAATCTAAGGTCATCCAAGCATTATTGATTTTTAAGATAAAATTAATAGCAGATTTTTTTTTTCAACCTTTTTCTCTTTGTCAAAAGTCACATAAAAGATTACTTTATTTCGACGTCTGATAAATATATAATAGAGGCCTATCAAATTTAGCGGTATTCACTTTTTAGCAAAAAGCACTTGAATGCGAAACCAAAACCTACTTTTCCTATACTTTTAAGAGATAAGTAATTTTATTGAAGTTGAAAACTTGATAAATTCAGATTCCAAGCAAAATTTTCCACTCACAATTAGATACCCGGCAAAAAATGAATCGCCCGGTTTGGTCCTAAAAGCATCGGACGTTTTTAGAACCAAACTGGGCGATTCACTTTTTGCCGGGTGGTCCAAATTCTGATAGTTTGCTGAGCAATAGATAATTTCTTTCTCTCAAGAAAGAAAAATGTTGAAATTGCAATATTTTGAATAGATGAAGTTCTTGGAAAAATAAAATTTTTGTACCACTTGGAAATTTTCCATTATTTTCATACGGACAGCTGATAAATTTGAAAAAAGCACTCCAAACTTCTCTTATCTTCTATATAAGATGAAAATCGATTTCTCGGCCGCCGCGTTCCCCGCCCCGTTCCCGCGCGACCCTCCGTCCTACGGTCCTGCACCGCGACCCACGGGTACCGCGCTACAAGAGAGTCATTTTCATCCCTAGTCCGCCCCGCTGCGACCCTTTCGGGGCGGCGGGAGGAGCGCTTTTCTGATTTCAGTTTTCACGCTCTGGACGCCGAGCGCCGCGTCGTTCACGCACTCGGGATGGGTACCGGTACCGTTCGAAGCGGGCCGTCAACGCGCGTCTACCGTCGGCTTCCGGATCCCGATCGGACCGTCGGAAAGGAGGGGCGCCTGAAAACGTGAATTTGCGGGGGTTTCTGGGGGACAAGGTACAGCCCATACCCCTGATCGTGGAATCGCGAAACTCGGTCAGCGGGTCTGTTTGGGTATGAAGGTGCACGCACACTATGGAAGGATTTTCGCAAAGTAGTGTCGGGTCGCGCGGGAGGGGCGATTTTCAGATATCCGTTTTTCCGCCTTAAGTTGACTGAGGTGCCGCCGATCGGCTCAAAGTTTCGCTTCGGCGTATCCTAGGGACTCAGTGGCGTAGCGTGCAATTTGGCAACGTTGTAAAGTGTCCATTTAAAATCATGAAATAGGTCGAATGCGATGGTGTTCACCGAACACCCAATAGTCCGATATTTTGCATGAGTTTAAATGGACGAACAGCAACGTTGCCAAATTGCACGCTACGCCACTACCTAGGGCACAGAATACTCTAATCAGAACGGAAACTCTAATTCATTTTGAAACATTCTTTATACTTCGGGCCGCCATGTTCGAAAGTGAGTATCTTCGGCAATCTTCGGCAGATCTTCGGCAACTGGCCGAGTTGTGATTGGTTGTATAGCCTGAAAAAGCATGTCCGCCATCTTGAGAAGTGATTAGGCACAGTTGCCAGTTTGTGCCAGTAAATTCCAAATCTTGTTTCCATTGGCTCTTATGGGAGTTTCCGTTCTGATTAGAGTATTCTGTGCCTAGGGTTCTGTTTTGCCGTTCCTGATCATCGAAACATCAATTTCCGCGGGGTATGGGACGGTAAGACGGATCCGCGGTCGCGAGTTTGACAGATCTTCCTCCAAAATTTTTGGAGGGCGTCACTAGTGCGAGAGACGACTGCGACGTTGACACATTGCATTGTAGTTTTATTCAGTGCATTTCTGTCAGCTGATCGTTTCGGTCGATTGTGAAGAAAATACTGCAGCTGTCTCTGTGATGCCTAATGTTCTAGGAGTGCCACATTTTTCACGGTCGAGATATTGAGGTGCTGCGTTGATGACAGTAATGCACAATCACGGCGATGCTGGATGAGCAGAGTTACACCTGACTTCAAACTCATACGGTTTAAATTTTCTTTCGCCCTCACACTATCTCTTTTTCTCGCACTTTTGAATGCATGCGTTCAAGAAAGACACGTTGAAAAGTGGACAATGAAGTCCCTGGAAGTGGCGGATCCAGAAAAGTTTTGGAGGGGGGGGGGGGTCAAGCAGTTAAGCACACCATCAAAATTTGAAAATTGGAGCGTCGCAGGAGAAAGTTTTTATACAATTTTCTGATTAAAAATGTAAACTTTTTTCACATCCGTTTATTCACTCTTTGTTTTAAATGTTCGAGATATCAACAATTAAAATTCATTATATTTCCATGCTCAATAACGATATTCGTTTTTCAAAAGTTACATTTTATATTGCAAGATGGCCGTGAAGTATATGATGAACGCAAAAAAAAAAAAAAAAAAAAAAAAAAAAAAAAAAAAAAAAAAATTAAAACAAATGATCAAACAAAAACAGAAAAAGAGAAAAAGGGAAATTGAAGGCAGACAGATTAAGGGTCCTTTGGTAAAGCAGCCCCCACCCGAACGAAGTCGGGCTGCCGGCTAGTTCTGAATAGAGCTTGATAAATTTAATAATACTAAGAAAAACTCACAAACTGTCTTCCAGTAAGAGCCTCCAGAAGAGCCAAAAGCCGGGATCCATCATGGAGGTCTTTGAACAGGTCATTGATGGGCGAGTGATTGCACTATGAACACAAATAAACACAAATAAACACAAATAAACACAAATAAACCATGAAAAAAGGATTCAATGAGATGGGATAGAAAATATTTAACCTTATTACAATTAAGTAAATTAAAAAACAGCATAGATGCGACAAGTATCATCAAAAATATATTAAATGGGATGTGGTAAATTTAATCAGTTAAGGATTTGAAATCCTCCCAATTTCCCAAGTGTTACACATTTGTGTATCTTGCAAAGCCCATTTCCCAATTTAAAATAACATTAATGATCGCCCCGGAAGAACAGGGGGGACGTTTTGAGAGCTCTGCTAACGGGGCGTTAGCGATTAAAAGTCCTCAAGATGAAGGGGTCTGCTCATAAGTTTATTCTCCCATTTAAAATAACATTGAAGATGCCCCGAAAGAACAGAGGGGACGTTTGGAGAGCTTTGCGCCCCGTCAGCAGTTAAAAGCCCGCAAAATGAACAGGTCGCTGCTCGTAAATCTAAGTCCCCATTTAAAATAACATTGGTGATACCCGGAAGAGCAGAGGGGAGGAGGCGGACGTTCTGAGAGCCCTCCGCCACGTCGCGTCGCGTCGTCGAGTAAAAGTACATGAGATCATAAGCGTCATTTAGGGAGGCGGGAGGGGGGGGGGGTCAAGGATTTTGATCGACAGTCAACTTTATGTATTAATTGAATAGTCCCAATTATAAAATAATCAATACTTTTGGCAAATGAAGGAGCTACCCCCGCCTTACATTAATTTGCATTATTTTAACTGGTAGGACCTTTTTTTTGGTCGTCAGATCATACCTTTTTGTGGGGGGGGGGGGTTGGATTAGACTTTGCCCCCCTCCCCCCAAGAAAAATTTGAAATGACGTTCCTGCGCGAGATAATGGATCTACTCGTCCTCTGTTTTTTTCATTTTCTGATTTTCTTTTCTTCTTATAAAAGTTATTCGTTAGTTCTGCAATGCCCAAACTAGTATACCCAACATGCGTAGTTGGGCACTTCATTAATCTCTGGTTTTAAGTTCTCTAGGGAATGTACTGCTTCAATCTTATTAATGGTTATACTATTTATTAAATGTGACGGAAAATTAAGGAGAAAATAATTTGGAATAGAGAGATACATACTTTGGCGAGTTGGGAGTTGATCCATTTTGTAAAAGTTTTTTTCTGGACATCCTCTCGCTCATCTGCAAAAAAAAAAAAAAAAAAAAAAAAATCAACAAAAGGTTCAAATTAAAGCAAATTCATTACAATACAAAATCACGGAAAAAAAGGATTAGTGAAAATAACCATACGGATACCTGATTTTGGCACCTGCTAGATGTTATGGTAAACTTGACCAGAAGTATGGTACATTTACCGATACTTTAAGTAAATTCGACATGCAATCAGGTAACATCACCTAGTACCTAGTCAAAACATAGTATACTTCTGGTTAACATTACCATAACATCTAGCAGGTGCCAAAATCAGGTATCCGTATGGTTATTTTCACCGTAGTTTTTTTTCCCGAGATATCACACAATGATCATAACCATGTTGATAATGATTGTAAAAATGATAATAATTAGAGAAAATTAAAGAATTAGACATTTAGTTACAACATGAGGTCAATAATGAGGTTACTCAATACTTAGGGATAAAATCATTAGAACACTAAACGAGTATCTGATTTCGGTCAGTTAAAAAAAAAAAAAAAAAAAAATCCACTCATTGTAGAGGTCGTTTCAAAAGTGACGGCGCACCTAAACCGATAATCTTTGGAATTCTTCAACATTATTTCTCATGTAACAAGCGAACAATTAATGGAAATTAATTTATAAGCGTTGGCTTTTTATTGAGGAACACTTAAAAATCCAAAGTTATAAGTCGGAGATAAATTTTGTTTTGATTTGAAGGAATGAAAATTGAAAATTCGTCAAAGATTATGATCTAGGTGCGCCTACACTTTTGAAACGAGCTCTGCCTGTCTGCATGTAAGTACCATAGCACGGAATGCCCTCTTCAACACGAAAGGCGAGGCGAAAATGCAGTAGCGCCTGCACGAGATCGAGTAAGCAACAAGCGCTTCACTCATTCAGAGAAATGTTCCGTAGCGGATAAGCGATACTTAAATCAACTAACTATTTCAATAGAGAGGATTAGTGGGACATTCTTTCAAAGCAAAACGGAGGCAGCCATGACGGAAATTTACTATGGGCAATTTCATGCAAGCTTCTTTGTTTGCTTCATATTTTTTAACCGTTAAATTAGAATAACAAAAAAAGTTGTGACAAATTTATTTGAAGTTGGTTTTTCACGAAAGTGCAAGTGTTTTAGATTGGCTATCTGGACACATAAATCGATAAAACGGTTTTTTTGGAAGGATTAGCACGATAAAAAAAAAAAAACAAAACAAAACAAAAAAACAAAAAAAAACAAAAAAAAAACAAAAAAAAACAAAAAACAAAAAAACAAAAAAAAAAACTGACACAGGACGCAAAAGATCATGTGCGAGAGCGGACTATTTTGTGCATTGCGTATTGCATACACCCTGACAAAGCATTATTATGTTAGTCCCCGCTGATATGTGTTTACACAGGAAAACAGCATCAGATGGGAAAACAGCCCTGCGGGCCGATCACTTACTTCATCGTTAAACCGATCGTTAAGACTGAGTATGAGTGATTCTATTGGTCGAATATTGTAAAACTTAGCCGTTGCTATGGTAACCATCGTTATAGTATCCGTCTTTTAAAGGTTACTCATGAATAGCCTTTATAAAACGAGACTCTTAACGATGGTTACCATAGCAACAGCCAAGTTTTGCAATTTTCGACCAATATCATCAATCGTAGACAGTTTTATTGATCGGTTTAACGATGAAGTAAATGATCGGCCCGCAGGTCGAAATCCGATAGAAGTCTCGTAAAATAAAAGAGCAGATTTTTTTTTCTTTTTTTTTCACATTTTGTCAGGTATACAACGATTTTTTACTCATTTTAATTTTATTTTATGCGCCCGCAAGTACCTTGTCTATCCGCGTGCGACTCATCGTGTAGCCACGCACTGCACACCGCGCAAAATGCAGACGTCTCCCGGCTCTATTGGTCACGCTTGTGGGAAATTAGACAGGAAGGGACGAGTGAGAGGTAATTACCCTGACAATATGCTGCATCGCATCTACCCGAGAAAAATGTCATCTTACAAGGCCATCGCTGCAATTTAGTTCTCGATTAAACCCCACAATTTGTAATTAACCTACTCCAACGACCTGAACAGTGGCGTAGCGTGTAATTTGGCAACGTTGTTCTTTCTTCACTTAAACTCATTAAAAATATCGAAGTATTGGGTGTCCGGTGAACACCCTCGAATTCAACCCTTTGCATGGGTTTCAATATACAGAATATAACGTTGCCAAATTGCACGCTACGCCACTGGTCCTGGATGAGTATAGGTGACAGCAGGCCCGTCACATCTAACTCCCGGGCCCTGGTACCAACTGGGCTTTCGGGCCCCCTTTTGGTGGGTCCTGGGTAGGGGTCCTGGCGCCGGGCCCCTCTGACGCCCGGGCCCTGGACCTGTGGGTCCCTTGTCCCCCCCTATGAGACGGGCCTGGGTGACAGGTGTGGAGTATAGACACATACCCTTATAGTACCCGATGATTTTGTAAGCGCTGAAAGTTGAATGATATTTTTTCTCACACTAATGGTGATAGATCGTAATTACCTACTGTTTTAATCCTTGAATAATGAATCCGATTCATCGATTAGATTAGTTTAAGACGATCGATTACTGCCACAACTGATTGATACATCGGTTTAGGGCGTAACATAGTTTGATTGACTATCTTCGATTATTGAAACAACTTGGATTTGTTTTTTCTTCTTTTTTTATAATTTTTACAATCCAGATGTGATCAACAGATAGACCCATGATATATTATTTTAGATCCACCAAACTACACCTGGTTCGTTCCATTTAATACTCTCTTGTTTAATTCAAAGGAGAGGTGTATCAAAAGATAAAGACAGAAGAAATAAAGACTATCCTCTTCCATCGGACTCCTCAAATGTAAACAAACGTCTCACCTCCTCATGATACCTTCTATTTTTGTCATTCTGTGTGTTTTTTATGTTCTTTTATTTTACAATGGCTGCCACAATGAGGACAAAATCAATTAATTTTACACGCATTCAATCGGCAATCTATAAATGGCCTAAAAATGGCAACGCCGCGGACCAAGTATCTACTCCGCTACTCCGTAAAACCGCCGCGCCGACACGCATCGCAGCGTTAACACATTGCTTTGACATCGCTCAAGTAGGTATGAGCTTTAAGAGCTCGTGCATACATGACGAGTCATATACCACTATTAGAGTTATCTTGCACCTAAACCTGCTTCCAAGAGCAAGAGTTCCAGTGAGAAAATAGCGCGTTAACAAACAAAATGAAAATCCGAGGCACTTCCACGCGGTTGTAACTATTTCCGGTGTGACGGAAAGTCACGCTGTCCCAGAAAAAAAAAAAAATACTATCCTGGTTCAAGTTCTCGCATTATTTTTTCCCTTTTTTTTTCATTATATTTTTTTGCGCTGTCACCCACGACCCACAACGCGTTAAACTCACTTTGATAATACCAAGATGCAATTGGAAGTGACTCCAGATACTCCAAAAGCGCAAAAGCAAAGAAGGAGGGAGTTCAAATGTACTGACTCACAATCAGTTTAGCAGAGCATACATTCACAAGTGCGAAGAGTAAAACGTCAAATTTCGGCGGAACCTTTAATCTTTATTCACTTTTGCGCTTCGGACTACTAGCATTGTAACCCTCATTTAAACCCACGTCTTAAAACTAGACATTCCGACAACTATTGTCATTTAACAATGAAAGAATGAACTCACTCAAAATGAAAGTACAATGAAGTTCGTTCATTTCAAAATTTCAAAGTTTATCTGTCGGGTGCAAAACGATGCGCCCGATTCGTGCCGAAAGCGAATAGAAGGAAAAGTACTAATTAGGACTGGGTTGTCAAATTCACACTTCTTCGGATGCAAACGGACAAACAGCGAGATTCTCTAGAGTATGAGCGCGATGAAAACTCTCGAATTCGATTCTATGATGGCATGTGATTAAATGGACAAAATACGCCGGAGCTACATTTCACCCCTGGTAAAAATGACGACTACACGACTATTCCAAAAACGACTATAAACATAGTTGCCGACTATAATCTATAGTTGGCCAACTATAATCCATAGTTGGCCAACTATGTTTATAGTCGTTTTTGGAACGGTCATAGTCGTCATTTTTACCAGGGACGCGATGACTAGAACTTTTATAGAAACGGAGGAACAACCATGCCAGTAGTGACTCGTTTTTTCTCTCATCTGCGATTCTATGCAAAAGTATCGATTTCTTGGGTATTCAATTGAACCGCACCTGAGAATCGATTCTTTTTCATAGCTTTACATGGAGAAGACATCGATTGATCACAGACTGTGGCGGCTCGTGAACAATCGATTATCGTTTTCCTCTCATTGGAGATTAGGAAAAAGTATTGATTTCTTGGGGGTTCAATTGAACCTCTTAGAATAGATTCTCTTTCATAGTTTCATACGGAGGAGACATCGATACATCGATAGAGCGCATTCCACTAGCAGATCATGCGCACGCGATCTCGAGCTTTCAACGAGTTTATCTTTTAGAACATGAAGTTGAACTCCGAGTCGAGGAAGTTGAAGAACGTCATAAAAAAAAAAAAAAAAAAAAAAAAAAAAAAAAAAAAAAAAAAAAACCGCAATCGCCTGGAATGGCCGGATTTGCGCTACTAATGCATTTATTACGGCCATTACGGGCTGCTCTCATGATGTAATCTCAGGATCAATTAGAAATTATCGCGCGCGGTCATCGCATCGGACCGATTTAAAAAACACCGCACCCAGCTGCCGCATGCCAAGACTGTCTCAACGTTGCCGACTTCCGAAACGGAAAGAGAATTCCCGAATTCCCGGAAAATATTTTGAAACTTCCGACCACCGAATTCTTGAAGTTCTACCAATTATAACCAATCTGATACCTACTTACTTCTGACGGAAAATTTTGAGAAGACCTTAAAAATACGATTATTTACAAAACCTTTGAAAAAATAATCTACACATTTCTACAAACTTCCATAATACTTAATTCAAACTAAACTGTTATGAACTTCCACCAAGTCCAGAATTTTTCGTGGCAGTTTATGGCAGGAATGACTTTCTCCAGTTATTTGAACGCGATTTTGGTAAGAAATCGTCGGCGCTGTGAACGAATTTCAACTTTAGAAAGAAACAGCTATGCAATATGCATACGCATGAGGGCCACGGCCCACAGGAGAGTGAGTGAGATGGTTCAAAAATATTTCGAGACTTTACGATGTTTTTAATGTGACTGTCATGCGATTTTACGCAGGACCCGGCCTTCCAGAACGCTGTAGCGATAGTGCTAGATACCCATATTACATTGAAATAAGAAAACAAAAAATAAAATAACCGATTATTTACTTCATCGATAAATAAACCAATCGTTAAGACTGTCTATAAGTGATGCTATTGGCCCAAAATTGTAAAACTTGGCTCTATTGGTAACCATCCTTGAAAATTTCGTTAGTTAAAGGTTATTCATTGAATGGCGTAAGAAAACGGACTTCAACGATGGTTAGCATCCAACAACCAAATTTTACGATTTTGGACCAATAGCATCACTCATAGACAGTATTAACGACTGATTTATCGATTAAGTAAATGATCGGCCCCCTTGGGGCTGATTCTGCTCTTTTGGACGAAACGAGACGAGATAGCGGGAATCGTTCATTCCCATTGGTTTAAACGGCGTCACATGACAATTTTGAAGTCGCTCGAGCCGTTCATTCCAGACCGAATGACTCCCCGTCCGTCGAATGGCTCGAAATCTGTCATGTGACGCCGTTTAAACCAATAGGATTAGTCTATTTCCGCTATCTCGTCTCGTCTCGTCCAAAAGAGCAGAATCAGCTCCCTGAGCTCGCATCTCATAAAAATAAAAAAAAATAAAATAGAAAATAAAAATTTAAAAAAAAAAACGGGATTACGTTCCCACGCAATTGGCAACACTGTCCCATCGGCCGCACATGCTAAACTAGTGTATACGTATACATATGTATGAAGTTCACTAGACTAGTCTGGACCAGATTGGATGAGTCTCGTCATCGAGAGGGAGAACTTAAATCATTCGACCGCACGCCACACAACTACAACGCGTGCTTGACACCGAAAGCGGGAAGAGGCGCGAAGAGACCTGGTTCAGGAGAGAGAGAAAGAGGAGGAAGAGGATGAGGAGGGGAGGAGGATCAAGTTCAAAGGCAAAGAAGAGGCAAAGTGGCCAGGCCGGATTGAGTTGAAAACCGATGGATGATGAATATCGTCATGGCATCGTCTCGTCGCTCCAGCGCGAGCGTGCTGTGTGAAGAGCCTCACGCCTCACGCCTGTCATAGACGTCAACTTTACTTACAATTATTATTATGGGCGCAACGAAGGTACGTATAGTGTATCTGCATATCAGGGCTGCCGTTGTGCGTATAATCAATGCTATTTTTCAATTCACCGATGATCCCACCGGTTGAGAAAAGATTACACAGTTTAGTTCAGTTTATGACTGTAATAAACTAAAATACTCGCATCTATAATCTTTTCTCAACCGGTGGAGTCGTCGATGACTTTGAAAAACTTGCGGATATTTTCATTAATCAACGGAGTTTCCACCGATTAAGGAAAGATTACAGATCAGAGTATTTTTGTGCATTACAGTCATACACTGAACTGAGCTTTGTAATCTTTTCTCAACCGGTGGAATCATCGGTGAATTGAAAAATAGCATTGATTATACGCAAAACGGCAGCCCTGCTGCATATAGATATACGTCCGTGGCGTAGCATCCGCCGCACGGGTCAATCTCTATCGGGGTCAAATCCAAATGCATCATCTTCGATTGGCGCACGGTGGATGACGCGACGAGCAACGATCGAGAAATATTAATCGATATTTCCGCCAACCTTACCGAAGCACTAAAAAAAAAACCAATCACAATAGCTGTGATTTATTATGGCGTCAGTGATGCCAAAGACTTTATAGAAGAAGACTGGCCTCTGCTGTCTCATAGCCAGAGGGGAAAAGTGAAGCCGGTCAGGATAGAGTCCCTGTATGATGTAGAGAGTTATCAGTAAAGACAAGTGAACCCATAGGCGCCGCCATTGGATTCGATTTTGCACAGTTTTGTTTACATTCTGAGGATAATTGTTGTGTTTTGGTCCACTGCAAAGATTACAGTGCCGTAAAATTTCTTAAAATATCATATTATTTATTTGTCAAAAAAAGGCTAAAAACGGGGGCTTTTGAAAAGTGCTGACCTTTATTTATTATTATAATTTGCTAGATCGTATTTAAAATTCAACCAAGAGATTTAGCTACATTGAGTTGACTGTCCTCTATTGATTCTTGTTGTTTGCGGTGAGGCCACGTTAATTAAAGCCACTGTTGCCACACCTGTTTTTCATGCAAAAAACAAAAATGGAGGACGGCTTTTGGGGTTTGAAAAAAAAAATGTGAGGAGGCTTCAGCCCCACCTCCTCGCTCCAAACACGCTGCGCCCATGCATCAATTTACGCTTTAAAATATTCCTTTGGGAATTAGACACGCTTGGGGTGCTTATAGATTAAAATTAACAAGTTCATCGACGATTAACTCTTTCATTCCTAAAATACCGTTGGACCCCTTCGTTTGTAAACAAATGTGCAAAAACACATCCAGTGGCAACGCCCGTAGAGCCTAAAACTCATGACCAATCAGATGTTGACTAGAGGTCGTTTCACGAAAGTTGGCCGATGACAGAAGGGTTTGTTTACTGCGCAGAGACGAGTTTGCGTTTTTGCGCATGTGCAAGAACGCAAATTCGTCTTTGCGCAGTGAACGGCACGATCTGTCATCGGCCAACTTTCGTGAAACGAGCTCTACCATCGCCTTAGCTCTCTATGAATGTATACAGGAACTCTAGGTCAGGGCAAAAGCAGAATCTGTCACTTTCTTGTGCTCACACCTAAATTCACACTTAGATAATGAAAAATTTCCGTTTTCACCGAAAATCGCAAAACTAGCCATTCATACATGAAACAGGTACGTTCAAACCAATTATAAATACCCCTTTCATTGATATTTTCTATTAGATTAGACCTCAAAGCACACGTAATCCACAGTTTTTTTTTTACTTTTTCGGACTTTTTATTTTTGACTAAAAAGGGGGTGGGGCAGAAAACAGCCCTTAATGGGACAGGCTCTTTACTTTTGACACAGAATACTCTAATCAGAACGGAAACTCCCATAAGAGCCAATGGAAACAAGATTTGGAATCTACTGGCACAAACTGGCAACTGTGCCTACTCACTTCTCAAGATGGCGGACATGCTTTTTCAGGCTATACAACCAATCACAACTCGGCCAGTTGCCGAAGATCTGCCGAAGATTGCCGAAGATGCTCACTTTCGAACATGGCGGCCCGAAGTAAAGAATGTTTCAAAATGAATTAGAGTTTCCGTTCTGATTAGAGTATTCTGTGCTTTTGATACAACTGGCAACACTGCGCGAGCTTTGTGTGCGCCGGGCGTTCGGTTAATCGCACCGATTTGCATTCGAATGTTTTATGTTTACAAACTCGGCCCATCTTCGCACGCGCGACCACGCCAAGACGTGTCTTTATCTAAAGAACATATTATTTGAGTGAAATTCAATAGAGTCTTTCGAAGACAGAGAGTGTACTTACATCGGAGTCCCTACAAATATGCTGGAGAGTGTACGCCAAGAGGGTAGACAAACCTCTGGTTGGTTGACATATTTGAAGCTCTACAGGAGTTACTATTATATGTATATAGAAGCGAAATTGCGCCCTTGAGAGTGAATGTCGTATGAAAGCAGTTATTGTTATTAACGTTGTTAACCCTCGTGGTTCTTGGATACCTGAGATTTTGATTATTTTGAAGAGACATTTGCATTTATTATGTGAATGGGGCTGTTGCACACTTGTGATATACGGGATTTGAGGGTGAATTCAGGTGAAAAAACCTCGAAAAATAACGATGGTATTACTAAAAACTCACGAATTCCACTCCTAAAGTCACGATATGCTTTTAAATGCGCGAGAGTAATGGCGTTGCGCTGCCGTTGGGCACTAATAAATGGGAGATTCCTATCTTAATTTCGCCACTCTCTCTATAAGCTGACAGGGTAGATTCACAAAGTTATTAGGTACCAGAGTAATGATTCATATTCGATTAATGGTACCATGACACCTGGTGACACTATAAAGGAGAAAGAAGAGTTGTATCTTATCACTTCTTGATTCAGAGTTACAGTATTATTAGATAGGAGTCCCACTACATTACTGCTCCACGCCACCATTACGCTTGCGTGTTTAAAGGCATTTTAAGAGAATATAAGAGTGGATTTCTCAAGTTTTTAGTTTTATCATCGTTAACTGTGGAGGTTTTTACTTCTGGATCGGACCTTAAATCGCTTGTACCATAAGTGTGCGACAGCACCATTTCACTCAAGGTTCATAATATGAGATATCTCAAATTTTGAAGATTTTGAAGATTTTGAAAATGATGAATTTCCATTAATTGCGTTGATTATTTGAAATTGTCTGCAAGGGCGTATCCAGAAAAAATCAGGAGGGGAGGGGGTCCAAAAAGGGGCCTAACCAAATACACGTCCAATTATTGTTTTCTACATTTTTCAGCTTTCGCCTGTTAGTTTTGGTATAAATGTTGAGCTTTTTCATCATCGGGGGGGGGGGGGGGAGAATACCGGGTACCTTCCTCTTTTAGTCCCATCTTGAATATAATATGCTCTTCGAAGTGTGGTGTACGGTTCACACTGACCAGCAAAAGCCCCGACTGGATCTGTTATACTAGGCTCTAAAATTTGACCGTCCACTGTCAGCTTTTGCGATTGAGGATAACGGTTACCTTTATACCTTTTTCAACCTTTTACCTTTTACCTTTTTATACCTTTTTCGGTTATACCTTTTTCAATAGAAAAGTCTTTAAACCAGAGTCAGTAAACATTCCATCGTCAGTTTTATCAAAACCAGCATTTAAATTAGGTTCAGACCAATAACGAATAAGTGCAGTTAAATCGTGCAAGGACATCCGGTTACCGCTTTGTATACTGGTGATTAGCAATGAATACCGCAACTAAACTTTTCCCTTCACGAAAGCTTACGCCAACCACCGCAAACAAGCTAAGCTCAAATCATAGAGATATTTACGCCAGAGAAGTAATGTTCGTTTGATCACTATTCTCCAGAACAACGGTTGGGGGTCCGCGAACCTCGACGCGGCCACCCTGTAAAAATAAAAGAAAAGAATTGTCTCCTTTCCCGTCATTTCTTCACGATTATCGCTTTCCGCATCATCTCTCTTCATTTGACGAACATTAATCCACCAAAACATTTTTTAATTTAATTTCATACTTCAGGGAAAAATAATAATAATAATAATAACTAATGGCTCATTTTGATCTGTTGCACTTTTTGGGTTTCTTTTTTGGGGACGATTTCACTTCATTTTTCGTTTGAGAAGATTTTAGATTTTCCGGGATTTTGATGGGGCTTTCAAAAATTTTAAGGAAACTCCGATTATAAATCAGCATAGAAAAAAAACAGGGGGGGGGACAATTTGGTAGAAAAATGGCCAAGTAAAAGACTTTAGATGAACCAACCAAATCTTCGGTTCACCCAGCAAAATCTCTTTAGTTAGCGTACAAAACCTTTGGTTAGCTCTACTAAAGTATTTTGCTATGGGTCATTTTTCTACCAAAGCGTTTTTTGTTTGTTTTTGTTTTTTTTTGTTGTGTGATATTGATTAGATGGGTCCCTATGATAATTATTTCAAGACTGGTATTTTAGGCAAGCTTGTAACAGAGCCAGTGGCGCGGCTCGTGCAATATGGCAACGACGGCTTCTCTTCATTTAAACCTGGGTAAAATATTCGATCTTCGAGGGATTCACTGAGTCCCGAAGAAATCGATATTTTTACATAGGTTCAAATAACAAAAAAACATGGTTACAAAATATCACGAGCCGCCACTGAACGAGCCACAGGGCTTCTAATAGCCTCCCTCCGTCCCGCAAGAGGAGCGAAAAGGACCTCGGAATCCGAAACTGCGACTCATTTAGTGACTTCGCCTGAGGTATAATCCTCTTGCGCCTTCAATTCACGGTTTAGGCAAAAACAGTGTCATCGTGTATGAACAGTTATCTCACAAACACTACACTTACTCCCGGCGCTACTGTGAGCGAGCGAGCAAATATAGAGTGTTTAAAATAGTAAAGCTATATATCGTATCAATTGCCATCCGAGAAACTCTGTTTCAAACAAACTCTAATTCAATACATTTTCCTCATACGCGCAAATTTGAAAGGGAATTTAGGATATTACATCAAAATTATTCAACGGTGGACCAGCGCAGCGGTAAAGAAACGGATTTGCCGGCATTCCGGACCGTTTTCATACGTTTCTTTTCTCCTCGTTCCCCTCATTGACTTTTTTGTGTGGAGCCTAAGATTAAATCGACACTTTTATCGTTCGTGGTAAGCCTAAAACCAACGACCAATCAGAGCTCGTTTAGGTCATGCTAGTGCTAGTACTCGACTCCCTGACAAAACTTCTATTAAGGGACACTCTAGTCGAGATAGGATTAAGGTGAACGCACCGGTAACAAACATCCAAATACTCTTAATAGTACTTTCAGAGGATTTGGTCCATATAACTTTCGATAAAGCCGACGGATCTCAAATATCTTGGGCCTAAATGAAATTTAGACATTAAGCTTCCATTTGAATTATCACATCATACTTGCAACACAATAGCAAGCTCAGAAAAACCATAATGAAAATAAAACCAGATGTTTTCGTATGACAGACACCCCAAAACAGCTACGTAACAGCACAGAATAATACAATCAGAAGGGAAACTCTAATTCATTTTGAAACATTCTTTACTTCGGGCCGCCATGTTCGAAAGTGAGTATCTTCGGCAATCTCCGGCAGATCTTCGGCAACTGGCCGAGTTGTGATTGGTTGTATAGCCTGAAAAAGCATGTCCGCCATCTTGAGAAGTGAGTAGGCACAGTTGCCAGTTTGTGCTGGTAAATTCCAAATCTTGTTTCCATTGGCTCTTATGGGAGTTTCCCTTCTGATTGTATTATTCTGTGGTAACAGTATCATAATTTCCCGTTTTTTAAACAGACACCCTGTAGATTGTCCGAATTTTCTTATTTTACTGGCTTAAAAGACTGCTTTGAGATACAAATTAGGTTCCTTAGACCTTAGCAAAGTCGAAATGTCCCTTAAGAGGTTGCACTAGAATCAGCTGGTTATTGTTAACTTGAGGTGGCTGCCTGGCTGTCTTGCTGTCTTTATACTTCAATCTCTCTGCTTTGAGAGCAACAAATTCACAAAATTTTGCACTTTAAGCACTCTGCAGCCTGTATAGTACTTAAATTGCAACAGAAACAACAACACTAGCAAATTAATCTCCGGTTTCTTATTATTCCTGGATAAAAAAGAAAAGTGTCTGTCATTGGACCGATGACCGATGTCTATTACCGATGCGTTCACACAGAGTCGACCCTATATTACTATGATAGTTGCGCCATGTCATTCAAAATGAAGAAGAATAAGCGGATCAATGGAGCCCCCAAGAGGCAAATTTCAAACGGCGAATGGCCATTTGCCTCCGCGCTGTTGCCGCTATTCGCTATCTCTTATAGGTTAGGTTCCGATTCTCGACAATAACGGTCGTTATTGAAAGAGACAATGTTCTCCAGAATAATATTCTAACAATAATTACCATGGTCACTGTTACTTCAAATGTGTAATGAAATATGTGAGTAAGCGAAAAGCAAACAAACCCTCCGCTATTTGCATTTGCCTCTTGGGGCTTTCTTGACAGCCTAAATCTGAGAGCCAATCAGAAATGGATTCTGACCAGGCACAACTCTCTTCATAGTATACAGGGTATTTCTAAAACTTATGTCATCCTTTCTACCACGTATTTTTGAGGTCAAAATAAGACTTTTTTTCCTATAAAAATGTGTCCGAAAATGCCCCCCTTTTGAGCTACAGCCCCCCCAAAGTTTTAAAAAATTGTTGGTTTTTCTGGAATATCGACCAGATTTATGAACCGAATGTCATAAAAATTGGTGTCCCGAGGTATTTCAACGTGTAGAATCCATTAATGACCTCGAGAAATTCAGAAATGAGGTCTGACTGTACTTTTCAGGCAATCTTTTACATTCAACGATACAAATTTTATGTTACGGAATGGAAATTTGAAAAATAACTAATGAAATCAGATGGGAAAAACTCTTAGAAAAATATTTGGTCCTCTTTGTTTTGGTCGATACGACGCGTATTAAGCGAGATAATCGCTGCACAAGGTGGAAAAGTCAGCGCTTTTACTGCAGCGGGCGGCCCGAAGAAGCAGCGGAGTGGCGCCCTGGTAAAAGTTTTTCATTGGTGACCATTAAAACGGTTCCAATTCTCCAGTGACCAATATTATAGGGACTCTACGTTCACCTAAATCCCTACAACAAAACTTCCATTAAAGGATTCCGGTCGAGATAGGGGTTGGTGCGAAATTATATCCGGGAAATGCCTTATTACGCTCCCCACTGTGTGAATGTACGCACCAGTCTTAACTCCTAAGTCGTCGTCGTCGAATTATACATAAAATAAAATGGTAAGCACGAGCGGGGCCTACTACACTGGTCCGCCTGATGGTGCAATGTGAGTGTACTCGAATAGCGACCGCTTCATTAATTGTGAGCAATTAACCATGGAGGCTCCGTAGTCCGTAGCGCAGCAACCATCGTGAGCATACTACTAGTGTGAGTACACTGGAAGTGCGACGACATTGGGAACGCAAAGACTCAAAGAGTGTGAACAACAGAGTTGTCAGATAGTGCGGGTTGAAAAGCGAAGCATTAAAGGAAGCATGGGTCATTCACACGGGCTCTTCGAAAAGCCTAACTTCGGTGACCCAGTGCTGACGTTTAGCGTGTATTGAATTGACAGAGTTTTGGTGACTATCTGAGACAAATATGGAGACCCAGCAAGAAGTTTCTGTTGGGTGTCCAATTTTTCAGCTCGTGTTTGGTCGGGACTCATCGAAACAACAGCCGAAAGTAAAAAGTAGCCAACAGTTGAGTGATGGACATAGGTTGGGGGTTTCTTCAAGGTTTAAAAGTTTTTTTTGTTTTTGTTTTTTTTTTTTGTTTTTGTTTTTTTTTTTGTTTTTGTATGTATGTGCAAAATATCGGTTTCTAATAAATTATTTCAAAACTACACGCCTCAATTATTAATTGAAATTTTGGATTCAGCACAAAATTTTAAGTGGGTTTTGATAGAATCAATGTTCACCACTCTACAGCAGGCGGACAAAATTGTTGAGCCCCCGAATAAAATTGAACCCGTATTACTTGCCTCAAGTTCACAACAAGGGAAGCATAGCATATGCTGGGTCTCTACATACAATATTTGTCTCTGCTGACTATACGTCACAGGCAATATACATATGTATAATACTTATACTATAGTGATCACGCGCACTAGCTATCTTGCACTTGTTAAAATCGGGTGGTACATTCTAGTTCGTCGGGTTTCCTCGACACTTTCGGTTTATAGACACCCTGTTTCATTGTTGGTTAATTATACACGAAGAATATTGTGCTAATAAAAATGGCCAGGATTCTATAATACAAACATTACAAACCCAAAATTAAATTCTAAAGTGCAGTTTTTCGTAGAAGAATGGAGCTGTTGCAAACTTTTGCTACAGGCTTATTAACAGTTGAATATGGGGTAATACCCTGTAAAAATAACGATTAGCGCACTAAAAAATCACGAAATCCACTCCTAAACTCACAAAATGCTTTTAAACGCGAGACCGTAATGGCGGTCGCGGGCCGCGGTTTTCATTGGGGTTCCCTATCTTCAATCAGCGCCATCTACACGAGGTGTTCTCGCAACACCACACAAGAAGAAGAAGAAGCATACAATTGCCATAAGAAAACCGCGGCCAGCGACCGCCATTACGGTCTCGCATTTAAAAGCATTTTGTGAGTTTAGGAGTGGATTTCGTGATTTTTTAGTGCGCTAATCGTTATTTTTACAGGGTATTACCCCATAATCAACTATTAATAAGCCTGTAGCAAAAGTTTGCAACAGCTCCATTCTGGTCTTCTGAAGTAGAAAATTCTTTTCGGAATTTTTCACCAAATTATTCTAGCCAAAGATGCCTCAATTTCAAGACAAAATGGCACCGACTCACCTTAAAAAGACCAGAATTCTCCTGAAAACTGTCGGAATTTTTTTTTCGGGAAATTTCAATTAAAATTCTGGCTATTTTCCTCCAAATATACTATCCAATTCAAACGCCTTCCATCATTCTATTTTTACGAATATTTTAACTACCTTATTCTGAAGATGCTTACTTCTTTCATCATAATTTTATATTGTTTATACAATGCAGTTCATAGAACTAAAGTTTCTAATAATGCAACAAGATACCCACTGTTGCTTCCGCAGCAACAATCCGCTTGCTCTGTTGAGTATATGGGAGTCCACCAGCGGATCCAAGCAATTGGTCTTCTCTATCTTGTCCCATCAGGATGCATGTGTTAGAAAAGGATGGAAGAGGGGGAGAAAATCACGTGACTGCCCCTGATCTGTCCTTTTCTAACACACGCATTCTAATGGGGAAAAGAGAGAGAAGGACAAATTCCTGGATCCGCCAGTGTGGGAGTCTTCTATATACGTTAAAACTCCATCCATGCACGACTCGAGAAGTTGCGACGGCGGCGCACAGTATATCAATTCTAAGATATTTGAGAAATTGAATCACAATAACAAAATTCTAGTTTATAAACACGAGATGTCAACACAACACCTGAACAATAGAGCTGTTGCAAACTTTTGCTGTTGTAAAATTTTGCTCGGCAGCAAATTTGAAAAGTGACCATACTAATTGTGAGTATAGAAAAAGAAAAACATTGATTTCTTTATACTTTCTACACACGGGCTTTCAGTTAGATTATAAATATAAAGCTTTACCTTTTCAAAGCAGAAAATCCTAAATTTTGTAAATCAAATAATTATTTTCTCGGGTTTTTTTGTGGTATAATGGGTCTGTTGCACACTTCGGCTACAGCGTTTTAAGGTATCAATTCCTATGTAAAAAGCCGAGAAAATAACAATGACAGCATCAGAAAACACCAAAATTCATTCAAAAACTCACAAATTGCGAAAAACACTAGACACTATTCACCCCTGTATCTTTCCACCACGTGCACGATATTTCGCGAAATTAGCGCGACATATTCAAATAATCACGGCCGACTGTCATCACAGCTGACTTCATAAACAAATAAACAGTAAACACTATCGGCGTCTGCTCGAATTCTTACGTTTCAATGTCCTCAATTCCTCACAAAAGGTTGTGAAAGGTACGGAGACCGATATTTGTGTCGAAAACTTATCAAAATGAAACAATAACACACAGGAGTTCCAAGAATGATGATCGGAGTTGGAATCATATTTTTTTTTTTTTTCTCGGCTTTTTACATATAGGAATAGATACTTTAAAACGCTGTAGCCGAAGTGTGCAACAGACCCATTCAAAGTGTGTTTGATTAAGTGATTTTATGCCTTAATTGGCACTTGTAATTTTCATGGCTAATGCATCATCCAAAAAATTCATTGAATTGAAACAGAGTTGAGCAAATAGGAGTGTAATAATCGATTACACGATATTACTGGGTAGTGGGTAATCGGTAATCGCCAAACCTTCGGGTGGTAATTAAATGTATTCTTCACAAATAAATAGTATAATTTAGTCTTTTCGATTAGATCTAATTCTTCTGAAACTAACAGGATAGAATGGCCTGTAAAAAACCAGCCCTGATTTCCATAAAATCACCCTCCGAAGATTCCGATTACTCGGTAATCGTGTAATTGATTACCCCCATTTGCCCAACACTGAATTGAATTATAATCAAAACTTGCGGGTAACTTTGGGGGTACTTTGCAGCAAAGACCATTCCAATCAAGGGACTTTCTTTTGGAACTCACAGTACCTGTTTCGAGACAGTGTGCGACGAAAGCCGTCAGAAAGCGTCTATCGCCCACGCACAGTTGATCATAAATACCGCAAGTCTCTGGGCGATGGGCATCGACCACGACCAGCGCCAGCGACCACTCGCTCGACCAGTGCGCAGTATGGTAATGGTGATTGGTGGACTCAGCTGGTGTGGATCGGATGCTGGAGAGACTGAAGACGGATTTGGACAGTTTTAAATCTACGAGCCAGTTGCACTATATCAACTGTGGATTTCCTTGATGGTGGTTGAATCTTTTACAAAATGCCAAGGTTGCCAAGGAAAACAAAATCATATTTTATTACCAGGTGCTAGTAGAATTCCGAAGGCCTAGCTTTCAGACGAAAAAATTGGTTTCAGAAGATTTCGTCCCATTTTTTTTTTCGTCCACATTTTCTCGTCGTAAGCTAATTTTGTACATAAATTGTTGTCCTTTTTTAAAAATTGTCCCGTCAATGTAATGGCCCCAAATCAATAATATTACAAAAAGTTATTTTTCTTTTGAGGAAAAGTTTGAAAGATTTTAACTTGGAGGAAAAACATAATGTGAAAAAACGAACCAATACCTAGGTAAGTAAAACATTTGGAGGTAGGGGCAAAATATTTGAGTGTAGCTTCATGTGTTAAGCTAAAGCACGTATTAAATACTCCTTATTAGTTATTTTTGTTTCTTTTTATTCAAATAGGTCCTTAAGAGGAAAATTGCTTGGACATTCCAAAATTGACAAAAAATTGACGAGGAAGAAAAAAAGGACAATTTTTTCAACTGGACGAAAAAATTGAGAACGAAAATTACCAGACACAACAATTGTGGACATAGATGGGACAGATAAGTTTTAGGACAAGAAAAACTGGACGAAAACTACTATATAACCATCAAATTGGACCCTTAAAGCAGTTTCCACTTCAAAATCTGGTGGTTTGTGCGCACCATCCATACTATCATAGTTAGTTAGTAAGTTAGTACTATCATAATTTTTAACGGCTTCCTCACAGAGCCCCACAGTTTATGGGCCCGAGCCATCACGCCGCCACATGACAACCCTTTCAAAAAGTGTCGCACTGCTCCAAAATACACTTAAAGTTATGTAAGTTGAAATTCTATCGCGAGGTCCGTTGGAAATGTTGTTTTATGACGTCATGATTTCGAGGCAGTAGCTTCAGGCTCACTTATATCCGATAGCGTAAGTAAGTAGGGAAATACAGTTATTCCGAACACAGAAGACGTCATACTTAGACGGAGGTATGGTCACCACATGGGCCCACTCCACTCCCCAGTCTCACTGAGACCGGTATGGATCGTGGGTTCATGGATCGCGTAGCGCTAGCGCGGTTATCAAATGCAATAGACTGACGGTAATGTATTAAGTAATGAGCGAAGTCAACGGTTATCCAACAATGCACTCATCGGTCGCGACAGGCCCGTAACCAGAGGGGGGCCAGGAGGGGCTCAGCCCCCCCCCTAGAAAATTGTGAGCCCCCCTGGAAAAATTTGTTTTACCATGTAGTGTATTAGAAACTATACCACAATAGCCCCCCCCCCTGAAAACACACGAGCCCCTCCTGGACAACATGCCTGCAGGTTACGGGCCTGGGTCGCGATTAGCTGTGACAAGACTCGTCCAGCGTTCCAAACTATATATTTCTCACTCTCCGTGACCCTCATGCAGATAGCTATCTTTTCCTAGTGCCGAATTTCATCTACACGGCTTTGTTTCACCACAATAATTGTCTTTTGAAATCGCTTTAAGATGATTCCAAGGTCGAATAGTTCGAACTGTGGACACCACCTCACGCTACTCAAAAATTCGACAGTTTTTGGCTAAAATTGACGAATCCACGCAATAAGTACGAATTTGAGGAACATCGCAGCACCCGCGAGCATGCTTCAGGAAGATACCCGGCAAGTTTCGAGCTGAAAAAACTCAAAAATAAAGCCGGAATGAAACACGAAAATTCCAATAAGTCTCAATGAGGCAAGTGAGAAAGATAGACGTTTTGGGCTCAAAAAATCCAGACAAAAATCACGCAGGTGCTGACGTTCTTGGGTGTTGCACGTTTTCTTTACTGACTAATTAAAATGCCAACAACACTGACTTTTCCCGAAAGTGACGAGTGACGATATCCATCGGCTTGAAAAATGGACAATTTTTGCCTGGAATCACCTTAAAATGACTCGAAATATTCAATTCTGCCAAAACGTTTCACACAAAATGCCTCTATATTTGCTACGGGAGTGAGATTCTGGGATAACAGTACACGGGGGTCGCGTAAGAGTTGGGGCTGGATAATTTGGAACGATTAACGAACTTTTTCACCGGATGACGTCATCACTTAAACCGCTTATAAAGATTTTTACAAACTGTCTACGAACTGCTTTTTGTCTATGAATGCCTAGATTTAGATAAAATATTGCACCTCCACACTTGCTAAGTTGCTAAATGTTCCGCCTTGTAGACAGTTTTAGTGATGACGTCATCTGTGAAAAAGTTTGTTGAAACGTTCTAAACTATCTCTCTCACACTCACGCGTGACCCCTAAGTACTGCTATCTCACTCTCGTCGCTAAAATCGTATACAGAGACATTTCTTGTAAAATTTTGTGGGCAGAAATGAATTTTTCGAGTCTTTCAAACGCAATTTTGATACAACAATTTAGTGGAACAAGACAAATTGAAAAAGTCTTGACACTTTTCGCTGCAGTCACACTCACAGAAAAAAAACACTTTGGTAGCGCTGACAAACCCTTTGGTGGAAAAGTGACCCAATGACCCATGCAGCAAAAGACTTCAGTAGAGTTGACCAAAGGTCTTTGTAAGCCTCATAGTGGCGAGGCGTGCAATTTGGCAGAGTTTCTTTTTCTCCCTTAAAACACATTAGAAAGGTCAAAACATCTGGTCATCGCCGATGACCGAAGCATTCGATTCTTTCGGTGAGTTTAAATGGAGAAAGTACGTTGTTGTCAAATTTCACGCCTCGCTACTGGTAAGCCTAACTAAAGATATTTTGCTGGCCGGGTGAATCAAAGATTTAATCGGCTCAACTAAGGCCTTTTGCTGCGTCATTTTTCTAGATTTTGTCAGCGCTACCGAAGTGTTTTTTTGTTTGTTTTTTTCTGTGCAGACAGGGGTCAGTGCAAATTATTAATAACACGCGAGCAAGGCACGAGTCAATTTACTCTCAGTGAGCACAATGAAATAACACTATGAATTTCTGGCTTTTATTTTATTTTGTTTTTTCTTCAGCCATCCAAAAAAAATTTGCGACCTTGTTTTGGCGAGGGTGGGCGCGATAATATTGATCAATCAAAAAGTAATCGAGACTCGCTGGGCTAAACAAAGGCTTAATTAGGAGTGGACGATTGTCTGAGTGCGTGAAACCCCCTTCTATTGGACGTGACAAGTTTATGGCGCAAAAAACTAATTAACCCCCTCCCCCCATTCACTATGTTTCTCGATCATTATAGAGGAATACTTTAGGATTTCCCTTTCGCAGACATTCTTCGTCAGCGGGACACGATGACACAGGCGTCAGTAATGTATGAATTTTAAGGACACCACACGTTCCTTTTTATCCGTGACAGGGCTAAGAATAGCCGATGCAGTTCCAGATTCGCCGATAGGGTGCGCGGAGTTTCTGCCACCGTTCGATTAATGATGAAAATCTGAAAATTAAATGACTAAACAAAAAAAAAAAACAGACCGTCAATTCCTTGCCATTGCTTTAAGAATATGTGCGCCAAGGCTCCAAGAGGGCCTCAAAATTTGTCAAAATTGAAGCTGAAACCACCGATCTCCGCATTGGCGGATCCAGGAATCTGTCGTTCTCTCTCTTTTCTCATTAGAACGCGTGTGTTAGAAACGGACAGAGTAGGGGTAGTCGCCTGATTTACGCCCCCTCTTCTATCCTTCTCTAACATATGCGTCCTTATGGGAAAAGAGAGAAAAAGAATATTCCCTAAATCCGCTAGTGGATCTTCGAAACTCACTGATCGATTATATGCAATCGATACGTCATTTTTACAGCCGCGAAAAAGTTATGAGACATTAAATTTTGATGATATTCGTTTCTCGAAACCCCGATTTTTTGGTGGTTGATATAACTTCAGCTCCAATTTTAAATATTATTGCTATACCTTTGAAGCGTTTAGCATACGCATTCTTGAGATCAATCTCGAGGTTTGACGATCCGATAATTTTTTAATAAGTAATTTATTTTTTTGGAGATTTTCATCATTAATCAAACGGTGCCATACACTCGGCGCCAGCTATTTGGTGAAATAGGGATTACGTCGAAGAGGTTTTTACGTCAAAGAAAGTCGGAGTTCAACGAGACACGGAGTTTCGCTGAGTTTATGCATACAAAAATTAGCCCTATCTGACATATAATTCCGAATTTTGAATGGACTCGTTAACACTACACCCTCCCTCTCTACAAATCACCGTTATTCTTTCTGATCATCAGTGACGTCGCGTTCAATCCGGCAACGCCGCTTTGCCAATTTAAAAGCTTGAAAAAAGTGACCTGTTGGAGTCATTACAGCAAACCCTCGCGGTTCGATATTTTTCATGGGTTTAAACGGACGAAATGCAGCGTGCGTTCCATAAATAGCACGTGAGGACACAGGTTCTAACTCAGTCAGTCGATGTCCACCCTACGAGTGACGCAGTCTAGGGATAACACGTGCCTTTGAGTGTAATTTTTGAGGGAGAAAAGATTTTGAGAAGGGGCGATTCCAAGAGCGATAGATGCATAGTACTGCTTTGAATCACCAGATAAAAGGAATCATTCTTGAAAAACACCCAAAAGTGTAGGTGCTTTAATTGAATATTGCATTCAAGATACGAATAATGTTCTTGGGGAGCCTTCCAGCTTCCAGCTGTTGATCGAATACATATGTTTTTCTTAGACGAGAATCTGTGCACAAGGGCGTAGCCAACTGTTCGTACCTCGCAGGTGCAATAAAATTCAGGTGAAAATTTGATTACGTAATTTCCTCTCCAAAAAGAGTGTTCGCTTATACTTGGTCCAGAGAAACAACTTTTTTTTTCTTCCTTTTTTTTAATGGTCTCCATATTCGACACGATCTATTAGAATGTACCTGTTCCGAGTTCTATACATTTAACATACTTATTCAAGAATGCATACTTTCGTTGAGTAACTTCTACTTCCCATTCTCTCACTGTTCTTCTCCGATCCTCTCTAGTTACGTTATCTGTTAATTAATGAATTCACTACAATAATTATTTACTTGCTTCTGATAAGTGAAATTAACTTGTGGTTCGATGAGATAGAAAAAACGTCAAATCCCTCAGTTTAGCTCGAATTTTGGGTTCCTAATGTTGAATTTTTTACGGCACAAGTTTCACTCTCCAGAAAACAAATTGAAAATCCTATTCACACAAAACATAAGAACAGTCCAAAAACGTAAACAAAAACACTCTAAACGAACTAAGTACTCTCGCAATCAAAAGTAACCCGTCCCATCTTGTTCTTCCGTTTTTCATGCATAAAAAAATTAGCTTATCAAAACCATCAAGGACTGAGCGATGCATTACCTTTTGGAACTCGGTCTATCTTTTCCTATTATACTGCTGCAACAAGATACTTGAAATTCACAATCAGTTCTAAGAAAGGCTTAACCAGGGGCGGGCGCGGCGCGGGCGTCGCCCAAGGCAAGGATACCCACTCCCTCCCTTCCCTCGGTGCGCCCCTGGGCTTAACCGCGGGAAAAATAATCCGTCAGTCAGTTGGGGTAAGTTGGGTTAAGACAGTTGGGGTTCACATGGTCTTAGAAATGGAACAGACATTTTTTTTAAAAAAAATCAAAAAATTCAAGAAAAACGACAACCAATTGTTTTTAATTAATGATTAATTTATTTAATTTGCTTTGCTACCAATCCTCCTCCGACTGTCTTGTATAAGTACCCTTTTAGATCTGGTTCAAATTTTGTGGTAGCACTAGGCACTTGCAAAGTGCCCCCCTTCAAAACTTAAGGCAGCGCCACTTTGTGAAGGCACACCAATCAAAGTAAAAAGATAATACAAGTATTTTATGTTTGGGTTTTTAGAAAACTAAGTACATCTAATCTATTCACTATTTACTTTGATACAATACTTATTTTTTCATTAATAAATTTTTCACTTTCTCTCCTGCCTCAAACAGCGAAACTTAGGCCGCGATCGAGGCCTAGTGGCCCAAGCCAGTCCGACCCTGGACCCAGAAACAGGAGGGGGCTTGAAAAGTTTGTATTTAAAAATTGGATCACTTTTGTTTCAAATACCAAGACTTTAATTTATTTCTTGGGTTTAGAAAAAAATACATTTGATACGCATCAAGAAAATTTCAGATCAACTCAACCTATACAGCTAAAACAAACTAGGTATTAAAATTTTACTGATCGGAGCTAAAACAATCTGAGTTTCAATTCAGATAAGGTTAAAGCCATATTGAAAAGCATGGCATAGAAAACAGATTTATGCTCTCATCATGACGATTCCGTAAATTAAGAGATATTTTATTTACTGATCTGGTTGGAAAATTTTTTAACAAGGTTACAAAAATTGTAGGTCACTGCAATGTTATGTCTCCAGTACCCACTTTTCAGACAAGTGAGTAAAACTTTACAGCCTTTTGTACAGAGCATCAATAGCCAAGACCAATAAGAGAGTGAGGGACCTACATACAACCAAGCTATTGCAATTTTGGTAAGTAGTGACCACGGCTGCCAGTGGGAGAGGGCTCAGGGGAACCAGATAGAATCGCAACAGGAAGCTCCCAGGCCGATTGAGGGGGGGGGGGGGGGGGGGGGGGTGTTAAAATTCTTTGGCCAAATGTCTCCCAAGTGGCCCATGCATTTTTTGTCTTGAGGCTTGTAAATCCTTGGAAAAAGGTGGTGGATAGTATTCGAGAGCTCAAAAAATTAAATAATGGTTGGTTACAACAGACAGACAGATTCATTACTGGGTGACTTTATTCACTGCTTCAAACTAATTTAGCACCCATTGGACAAATAAATCCAATAGCCCAGTAAAAGCTTTCCAGCATTTAATTTTGTTTTCCGACAACTGGTTCAGCTTCCCAAAAATCCTGAACTCTAAACATTGACTCAATCTTAAATTCAAATGTACAATTGAACCAATTAAGAGACAGTATCTACACGGCGTGACTACAAAGTAACTTAACCGGCATTCAAAATGAAGAATAAGCGAACATCATGAACAACCGGGAAAAGAAACAGCAGTATTATGTTTCTACCGGTCATTTCAGGTAAACAATAGTATTCATTACATTTTAAAATTGTAATTTTGACTTAAAACTTCAATTTTCTACTACACTGCAATAGACCGGCAAGCAAGTAGTGACCTCCGACCTTCGTCATCGCCGGAAAATTAAAGATTTTAGGTTGTGAAGTCAAAATTACAGTTTCCAAAAGGAACAGATGCGACAATTAGAAAAAATGTATCATGTTAGACCCGTTTTTTTCCCATCCGCTGCAGCGGCTGGCATCCAGCAAACCGTTTCTCTCAATTCCGCTGGATTCCATTCGCTGCCAGCAGCTGGAAGCTGGCCCAGCTCCTGAGGCCGCTGGGCCTCCGTTGGATAGGCCTTTTTTGTTTACATCTGTGTTTACAAATGGGCAAACCAGGCGAACCTAACCTATTCAAGCAAAATCCAGCGAACTGACAGAAACGGTTCCCTGGACCGATGGATCAGTGCAGTCCCAGCACTCCCAGCTAAATTCTCGCTGGATCAGTGCGGGAAAAAAAACGCATCTAAAGTCTCATAGAAAAGTGGGATTGTTACAAGATGGAAAATTCAGAAGAAAAAAATACAGTTCTAGAACTCATGGAATTGGTGGATCAGGTTCTGACCATTAGCAGTGCCTGCTTCTGAAATGAGTCACAAGGTACTAGTCAGCGGTTCGTTAGCATCGAGGCAAATTAACTCTTGGCTTGGCTAACCAACCGCTCATTGACATGTGTCATGATGCATTTCTGGAGCAGGCACCGCTGCCTCTCAGTATCCAATACTCAAGAAACATGAGCTCTACAGGTGCTGAAATATATCCTAAAAAATTCCTTCTATGAGAATCAACTGAGAGCATAGTCAGAAAAGTTGACGTCTGATAGTTGTTGCAATTTCGGCACCAATTTGTATTTCAAACATGTTTGAAATACACAGGAATGAACTTCTCTATGTATAGAGAAGTTCATTCTGACAAGGAATACCTAGTTGCTAAAGTTGTCTACAGACAATGAACAGTGAACACTGCAATTGTACAAACTCCAATTCCTTCAAAAACGTGACATCTTGATGAATACGCGGAGAAGTTTTTTGAGAATCAACAGGTGTCATACGGACAATTGTAAAACTCTACTCCTGGGCTAACTATGCTGAAAATGAAGATGAAATCATGATCAACTGATCTGAGAGCCACCAAGGAGAGAGGTAGAGCCAGATTTTTTAAACAGTAACATGAAACTCTCAGACTCCGACAAAACGGGCAGATTTGTTTACCCCCACTTCAAGAAACTAACCTCAAAAGTAAAAATTAAAAATATTACAAAAAATTGGTGCCTGTCAGAGAGTAGGGAGCTGATTTAATAGTAAATAGATCAGAGGCTTAAAGAGAGATGCAAAAGGTCGCATAAACTTGTTCGAAAAAGGTAATAATTGAATCAGTTGTGGGACTGAATCACACAGTAAATATAACCTTCAGTACATCTTAGGGTTTCATTTGGAGATGTGAGGAGGCTTGCCGGAGAGAAAACGAAAAAGAACACTTACCAATAAACACAACATCCATATTTTAAGCACACACAAAAACACTGAAATTCACAATCACAATCCAACAGGTGGTTTCACAAAAGCCGAAGAATCTGAGTCCATTCATAACACGAAAATGACATGCTCAGCACTTCGCTCACGAGCGGTAAGAGAAAAAAAATTAGGTCATTATTGAAGATAAACAAAACTAAATCACACTTGAGAGAATTTAAAATGGATTATAGTACTTCTCATAAAATGAAAGTGATAAACTGACAGACGGTAATCGCGATAATCATCGGAAGGGCCCGAAAAAAGGGACGAAAATTGATATGACAGCGGGAGAGGAGATTGTCATCAATGAAATACAAACATGATTCATTAGCATCAGAGGGGATTCGGGCTCGGTTCTCTGTGGCCATAAGTTTTTGACGAGAGATGCTGGTGCACTCTAGGAGCCGTTATCTAAACCTACATCAAAATTAGAAAATAAGCGGTAAAATTCAAAATTGCGGCAACGGAACGGTGTCACTTTTGTTTTGATTTATGACTCTACCTCTCACTTCAAGAAGCAAATTTGTGATTCTTTTAAAATGAACGATTTAGTGATGACGTCTCGATCAAATTAAATTCAAACGGACGTTCAATCTTGCTCACTCTTGTGGAGTCACCCATAAAAAATTAGACCCAAATATTCGAATGCAGATTCATGGTATAGTGAACAACCAATTTTCTTAAATTTTAATTAGGGTATAAGACTGTAAGGTTCCAAATACACAAGTCTGCTCGTAAGTTTATTTTCTCATTCGAAATAACGCCAAGGATGCCCCGGAAAAGTTAGAGAGGACGTTTTGAGAGCCCTCCGCCTTGTTGGCGTTGGGATCTGTAGGATACAGTGGAGGGGCTGTAGGGGCCACCCCCCCCCAAATACAAAAAAAATACAGGACGCAGGTAAGTACTAGCAAACGCAAAAAAAAAATGGCATTCAAAAATGTCAAGATGCACGCTGAACACTAAAGGTTGCCTTGATTACACGAGGATTGGCCACTTACCTCGAATTCTTAACCGTCTAAATTTCTGCGATGGATAGTACAAAATACCTTCCAGATTACAGATTAGAACTATGGGGCTCTTGCAAACTTTTTTTGGGAGCAAATTAATAGTCCATTCTGATGTAAAAACCAGCAAAAATCACGAAAAGCACACAGAGAAAGTTTAAAATTCAGTAATAAACCTACGTAACTATATAAATGGCAAGATCGTAATGGCGGTTCGACGCAGGTATCATGGGAGATTCCTATCTAATATGCCACTTTCTCTTTGGAAACACAGAGGTATGTCTCAATTTAGATAGGAATCTCCCATGACACCTGCATCGAACCGCCATTAAGCTCGATTCTGAGAGTGAATTTCGAGATTATTTAGTGTACCTACTCATCGTCATTTTTGCAGGTTTTTATGCAAGAATCAACTCTTCAATCCCGTGTTGCAAAAGTTCGAAAGAGCCCTATTCAACAAATTCTGGAGAATGTTAAATCCCCCCCCGCCTCCCAAACAAAAAAGCCCCTTTCATAAGAAGTTCTCTGGATTCGTCCCTGAGCTTACCTGAGATCTCGACGCGACGCACTATGGTCTGGGATCGAAGAAAGTGACCAGAAATCAGTGGAGAAAAAAAATAATAAAAACTCATTGTTTTCGACCGTTCAGAGCTTTATTTAAAATTTTCGAGTGACATTTCTAGGTTTCACTGACGTATTAAAAGTCTCCTCTGAAATTAAAATGATTAATCAGTCTGAATTAATTCTCTGAATTACATCAGATGTTCGTGGAAGTTTTTAAATGACGAATTCATGAGAAATTTACCTTCTGATTTTTGGCCACTTTTTGACGAGCTCAGACTATAGTGCGACGGGCCGAATTTTCAAAAATAATTATGAACAGAAATCCAGCGACTAATCGATAAATTGAAGAGAAGAATCACGATACAAACAGTAGGTTTGCAGACGAAAATCAAAGAAGCTGGGAAAAATTTCCTTCGCGGTTATAAATTGAGCCTTTGAGCGAAAAAGAGCTTCAATTTAAGAATGACAGGGTAACGTGAAACAAATTGAGACCCAGCACATATGCATGATATAATAAGTTAAATATGTTCGTTTTTTTTTCGGATGCTCAACGAAACAATAGTCAACGCAACAGCTCACTGTTGAGTGGAGAACATTGCGCCAATCATGGGCGTAGCTAGACAATTTTTCTAGGGGGGCCAAGTTTTGAGACCCCGCCGGGGATGGGGGTCTGGGGGAAACACCTCCCAGTTTGGGGGGTCCGCCCCCCGGAAAATTTTGCCAAGTTAGCCGCCCTAAGACGTGATTTTAGGCTACCTCCACCTTGCAAATGATAAGAAGATAAACACGCGCGCAAAAAGTAATTCCATGTTCGTTCGCCATAAATAAACCGATCTAATAAGAAAAAAAAACTAACCATACAATCTTATTTTTTGGTACTCGAGAATTCGAATAATAATACCATCGTAGAACACAAAATGGTGGAAAAAAAGGAAAAGAAGGATCTTCTGAACGGATTCCCCTCTCGATTTTTTCCATTCAATCATACCAATAGTAAAAATACTTCATATGCCTGTTAACAATGCTTTTTTTATTTTGTTTTACGTTTTACAATTATTTTTTCCTTCATTCAAATTGTTACTGCATTTTTTCCATCATCAGATTTTCTAGGAGGGGGCCTGGCCCCCCTGGCCCCATAGTAGCTACGCCCATGGCGCCAATATTTTACTTGAAATTTCGGATTGAAGTCAAAATTCCTATTAATTAAAGCATATAATTTTAAAAGAATTCATCAGAAACCGTTAGTCTGTCTGAAATACGCCACTCTAAGCCACGAAGAAAACCTAACCCATGTCCACCCCTCAACAGTAGGCATGCTTCACAATTTATTGTTGGATGCTGTCACGACCAAAATTAAGCTTGGAAGAAATTGGACACCTGTTGCAAACTTCGCTACTGGTCTCTAACTGTCTCTGTATTTTTTCCATCATCAGATTTTCTAGGAGGGGGCCTGGCCCCCCTGGCCCCATAGTAGCTACGCCCATGGCGCCAATATTTTACTTGGAATTTCGGATTGAAGTCAAAATTTACGTGATAACCAGAGGCGGCTCGCCGGGTAAGGCAACGGCAAGTGAGGCTGCCTCATCTATTCCAGGAAAGGGAATGGAAGGAAATGTAAACCACTCCTAAAATCACATGGAAAGTAGTTAACTATTCGTACGCACCTGTACCGTTTTAGTATACCTTTAAAAATGAAGGCGCACCATGAAAGTAAGACTCACCATCGGTCGTATTGCGGGAAGTGTCGATTGGAGTAAGTGAATCAGATAGCATTAGTTGTGAGTTGTAAAATAGTTAAATATTCGTACGCGCCTGTATCGTTTTACAGTTTTCGTCTACCCTAGTAAATGAAGGCGCGCCCATAAAAGTAAGGCACGGTTGTCTGGTTGGATTGCGGGATCTTCCAGTGAGAGTTTTTGAATCGGGTGCATGGAGTTGTGCGTCGACATTACGTCAACGTATGATCCCTCTCCACCTTTTTCATCTCTCAGACAAGGCCCGGTTTCTAATGAAGCTGGTCTGTTCTATAATGTCGTCCATTTTTCTCTGTATTTCTCATTTCTCTCATCTTTTTCCTTCCTACCTTTTTTTCCGCCCTTTAATCATTCCACGGCTGGCTGACCCAAAATAGGCAGCAGCCCACCGAGAAATTTCCAGATTTCCCAATAGGTCAGCCCCCCCCCCCCCGCACCATGTGCCTACAGGTCTTAGTTTTTGTTGCATCGCCAATTCTGAGGTTCACGAGCTGCTACTAATGATAACACGTCTGATTGTCTGTAAACAAACAAATAATAAACTATAAGGGGCAAAAATACTATAAAATCAAGACACGACCAAGAAGAACTAGACCAAAAACGGCACTATAAACACGAAACGTTTTGATAACAACACAGGAATCATCATCAGAACGGAAGAAAAAAATCAATAACAAAACACAAAAAACAAATGTGAGTCTGACCCAAATCACTTTAGAGCTAAGATTCATCGCTCCGTCTAGGTCTGTCTGCTCCTGTCTGCGATGTGATTTAGGTCGGACTCACATTTTGAGTGTGTTTTTTCTATTTTGCCAACTATTGATGATTCCTGAGTTGTAATCGAAAGGTTTCGGGTTTTTACGTCGTTTTTGGTCCAGTTCCCATTTTCGTGTCTTGATTTCATGAGAATGTTTTAAGAGTATACTCACAAATATCCATATTGTCCTTATTATGATTCGTCCAAAATGACACTCGTTGATGACATCATACATATAAATTGTTTCCAAGGGATATGAGACCTGAGACAATAGAGGCGCACTATGATCATTGATTTTCCAGTCTTGATAACAAATGATAGTTTTTTTTTCCGTTTCTCGTTTCGTTCTTTTATAACCGGCACGCGCGACTGAAACCGGCATTCACTTCTCTTCGTAGACGCCACAGACCGACTGGCGCCGCCGCGCCGCGCCCCCGCTACTACGTACTACAAGGTCGACGCCGACACTACAACTTTTACTACATGGAGCGCGTAGCGTAGTTCATTCATTTAATGCACCCTGAACGCGAGATAAACAAACACGCACTGAGGGATAGACACTAGACAGACAGACAGTCAGCCCCCTAAGTCCTATATAAGTATGAACTGTCTTTCAATTTTATTGTTTCTGAAGTAGCAACGTATGAAACTTTTCACTATTCCCTCATCACCGTTACCAGTGCTGCCAAATTTGATGGGAAATTAAAAAATAATGAATTGAGTTAAATGGGAAAACGAGTGAAATCATGCGGAAAAAAGTCCCAGCAATCTGAGATGGTTATTTCTTTAGACGGCAAGAGAAATTCTTCTTTACACGGAAGGAAGGTCTTATAGATTTTGATAGGCTCAGTGATTTTGATTCTACCCTCTCTCTATTGACTTCCAATTATATCAAATTCAGCCGGCAAGTCTACTACCAATTCTTCAAATAACGTTTAATATTTCATACGCGCCATAACCGCTCATATAAAACTGGCCAGCATTGTGTACTTACTTACTCGTAGATGCGGGTTGCAAGCTTTTTTCACAAAAAGTTACAGGCTATGATTTTTAGATGATCTAGGGTTCAATTATGAATATTAGGTTGTTCCCATATACGTATATACTTATACATATGTATATTAGTGTGTAATGACTCTTTCAGTGCTTCGTACCGAAGTCGATTCATCAAACTAATTTGACAACCAACTTGTACTTCAAAAACACGTACTTACGGAAGGTCTCATTGAGTATAATTTTCAAATAATTCAAAATTATTTCAGATCCAATTTTTTTCTCTCATCTTCCATTTATTACTCATTTTCTCCTTTAACGAATCAATTTTGACCATAGCTGAAAGCTCTCTTCTCTTAATCTTTAAATGAGTTTTAAATGTTTCCAGGAGGAGGAGGAGGAAGAGGATTTCATCGCATGTCATTTTCAATCTTTTATGGCTTGTTTTACCCTATGATGAGCCAAACCCGAGTATAATAGGTACTCGTTTAGTCCTTTGATCTATTGCACATTGTTCCAATCTCATACGATTCCTTTGGCGATTCCGAATAAACGCGATTCTCGATGTAGACACTTACAAGATAAGGTGTCTTCGGGCGCCTTTGATTCATCGTATAGGCAATTCCAACTCCCCCGAGTACGAACAGTTAACTACCTTTCCTATGGCAGGCTTTTAAACTAAACTGGTCTTTAAGGTTGAACTCAGTGCGCGTGTCCTTCATGATCAACATCAAAGCTTCAACCTGAGTTTAAAACGCACGAAATCTAATAATAACTGACAATAGCGCAGCGCGGGATCATTTTGGGTAAATCACGAGATCCTTTAAAAACCCTTAACCCTTCACTGCATGATTTTTTATTTTTCAAGCAAATGTGGATTTTTCAATGTATTAGGTGGTCAAATACATGGGAAAAATAGTGAAAAAAATAATTTGACGGTTTTTCGGTCAAAATTCTCTTTTCTCTATTTTTTACTCGTTTTTTACAAGTGATATAACACCATAAGAAATGGCGGGAATTTTTTTAATTTTTTTTTTTTTAAATTTTAAATTTTTTTATTTATTTTTTTTTACTTTAATTGGATTTTTCAAAAAGCCAATGCCGGAAACTTTATAAAAATAATCAAAATGTGGTCAGTTTGGATACGGGGGCAAATTTCCCCCCTGACATGATTTCGATCACGAACCCTTCACTGCATGATGTTTTCTTTCAGCCAATTTTTTTTTTTTTTTTTTTTTTTTTTGTGAGCTCAAAACATACCTTCTCCCGCGTTGACCCACCATGCGCCAAAAGCATATCTCAAAACCTGTATTTTATATGAGCGTTTGAAGAATTTGTTCCACCGGTGGAACTTCATGCAGTGAAGGGTTAAAAGTGGTCTCTTATCGGTAGAATTACTAACGCAACGGTGCACCCCCTCTCTATCTCTCCTCCTCCTCTGTTCTATTGCACTCTTTGCGCCGCTTTTAACGAGCCCCCCCCCCCCCCCCTATTCACGCCTCTTGAATTTTATCGAGGACACGAAGCTATTGTGAATTTCAAGAGCCTCTCATGAAATCGGCTACACAGCGCCAACGGATTCGTCGTGAAAAAAAAGAAGGCAACGCCATGCAAATTGCGTCACTAAGGGAAGAAGGATCAAAGATTTTAGCGACTGATGAGCGCAATCTTTTTTGTAAGCCAGTATCACAATCAAAGAGGGCTCTTGGGAATTGACTCACGGAGTTTTTGAGACAATTGTCGACTTCTCGCAATTTTTTTCCTACCAGCCAGTGGCTTTTATAGCCAAAGATGGGGGGGATTATTTGACACCAAACTTTGCCCTAAAAGAAGGCCATTCATTGCGGTTTCAAAGACATATTACCAAATTTTGACTTTTGAACCACATTTGACAATTTTACGACCCCCTCCCCGTCGAAAAATTCCTGGCTACGCCACTGCTACCAGCCTTTTCCGCAACTTATACATTAGGTGTTCGAACTTATGACAGACTTGACACAATTTTTTTACGTGTTTGTTGTCGGTCGGCTGGAGAAAAATATATGATTTCTATCGTAAGTTTCAGGCCTGTAGGATAATTTAATGAAACTTGACTAATTTTGTAAGTCTAATTTCTCCTGGCCGAATTCGGATGTAAAATTTTCAGGCTCAGATCCACGTACAGCTGCTTTTCTGTTTACATTTAAAATATTTTTTTCAATTCACCGAGGATTCAACCGATTGATAAAAGATTATCCACAGCTCCGCGTATATGAGTATGACTGCGTAAAAATGCTCGATAAAACTCGCATCTATAATTTTGTCTTCAATCGGTCGTCACCAACATCGTTCGTCGCAGTCGCGTCACTGACTTTAAAAACTTGCGGTTATTTCGATAATTTAATTTGGACCAACCGGTGTTAAAATCGTGTGTCGACCACTGTAAGCATGGATGCGCTGGTCGGGTTGGAGCTTGGCCGCATGGGGTGGACGCAAGTAAAAACTACTTAAATAATGAAGTAAAATAACTCACGGTGCACTAAAAATATTTGCGTTTGTTATTTTTTGTACTTGTTATCGCAGCGTGAGTTATTTTATTTGATTATTTATGTTATAATCGAGTGCAGTGCTCGATCCTCTTTCGTTTTTATGCATATATACCTAAACTACTTTCTGCTTCAGGGGGAAAACACACCCATTTTATTTCAGCATTACTTATAGTTCGCTGTCCGATTTAAACCAAGACACCCGCAACTCCTGAAAATAAACACGGCACAGTTTTATTTTTTTTATTTTATTTTTTTTTTAAAGTCGTAAGGTAGCTCGAAAGCTTTCATAAAATACGTGTTAAGTCTTTCCGGGATTCGCGAGATCACTCTGACGTTTTTTGCGCGAGGAAACAGCTGAGCGGACCACGACCGGCTTCGCAGAGGGCGAGAGGATTACTACCACACTGCAGGATAGTAGGTACTCAATTCATGCTGCTATGATGGAGGTAGCGAAGGGATAAGGAAGGGATTGAACTTGCGACTGACAAAAATATGAGACTGTGCTCAGTTGAGGAATGGGGGGTTCAAGACTTCGAGGTTTTGTTCGAGGGATGCGACCCGCGCTTTCGGCGCCACGCCACGCGCGTACACGCGCCGCTCCGTGAGCAGGGTAAACGAGAGGGTGCACGCATACGCACGGTGCGATACAAAAACAATGTTGTCAAGTTGACTGTATTTTAACCCTTTGAGATGAATTCGCGCGGTGTCGTATCAATTAGACCTGAATTAGTAGTGAAGACACGTCGCGATCATAATTGGATCCAAACGAATGCTCTGTCTCGCTTCTACTCTCATGGGGATACCAGGTTACCCATAAGAAATCCTATCCACATTTTTGACTGCAAATGTATACTAGTAAACAACCAGTTTTCTCAAATTTTATTGCACCATTAGATTTCACGTACCTTAAAGTCTCTTTTTCGCTCCAACATAATTCATAAAAGATCGCAAGTGAATTTACAGTAGCAATTATAACGAAAGATGTCCAATGTTTTGTCCTTGTTTTACTCACGGTCTCTTATGGCTTTGTCAACGCCATGACACTTTTTTAACCTCTCTTCGCATCGAAGCTCGTTCGAGGTACAAATCGAATGGGAGATGTGGGGATATTCACCCAATGCCAAAATTCGATATCTTGAATGTGAAGAACGATATCGACCTGTGGTTTGCGACAAAATGCTCGGTTCTGTGTGCCTTTTTCAGCGATGAACACTCGATAGAGCTCGTGCCTCGGAATTTTCGAGAAATCTCCTCGAGGGGCAACATTTTTAAAAAATTGTTGAAGGGCTATATACTTAAAACAAAATTTCGACCAAGTTTAGGTCCAACCCAAATCGTATTTTTCCCCCTAAGAAATCACTTGCCTTTTAAAGTATTTTAAACTCCCAGTGTTTCTCAACTATAAATTTTCAAATGGGAGTTTTGATTTTTTTGAAAATGGGTCAAAATCAAACTTTGACCTACGATATATCAAAAACAGAAAGCGGCATTGACCACCGGTTATCGCCAAAAGTCTTCGAATTTTTCTGTCAAATAATGCATCGTAGAATAGGGGTTGCTGTTTGAAAATTTTGAGTCAGGGGGCGCATTTCTTCTTTAGAGGCGCCCCCCGGGAATTATGGATACGCCATTCCAAGGTTACTTAGGGGTATCAAGACTTCCGCGCCACCCGACCCTGTAGATTTCTAAAGAAGGGAATCAAATAATTTTTAATTGCGGCAACGCAGACACGTCGCGTCAATACAACAATACGACTACTAAAGCTGAGGGTGGATTGAATTAGATGGATGCAAAAAAGAGGCCCGCAACTTTGAAATTTTCTCCTTTCATACTCCTTCTGCTGTTGCGCTGAGACTGGGGCTGCCCTTTCTTCCACACAGACACGCAGTCGCACACACACTGCTATGCATCTGAAACACGAAATCTCGGATCGGATTTACGAGACTGCCCGTTGTCGCGTCGCATGGCGGCGCAGCTTGCAGCTGTATCCCTTATTCCTTCGACGCGACGCACAATGGGTCGGACATGCAATGTGTGACTGAAAATGACTACATTATGACTGCAAATTTGAATGTTTTTACAGGCCAAAACCAAACTAAGCATGAGGGGTGGTTCTTGCAGGAAATTTTACAATTAAACCGATGGATTCACTTCTAAACTTCTACGTTGCGTAGAGATAAAGGTAAACGCATTAAAAATTGCCGCGCCATATCCGGCTTTTCCTATTGACTCGCTCCACTGTGCGACGGTGCGTGCATCTCCCGCTACATTATTATTGCCTCGGTGGGATCGCGCGGAATCACAGCTTTTAACCGATTGGTATCACTACTGAATCAGTCGGCTGTAAATAATTAGAAAAGGGTGGTGATTGAGGCTTGCGCACCTTGCTTGACTTCTCCCAATTCTACCCCCTCAGAGACTGAGAGCCTCCATGATCATGACTCGATAAGCGTGGCTTCGTCTGAGGTTACCTTCCGCCTTCAATTCGCGGTTTATGCAAAAACAGTGCAGTCATGCAAGAACAGTTATCTCGAAAATACAGGGTGGGGCGTAGAGATCTGACGATTTTCCAAAGGCTATAAATAAAGAACTATTTGACTTAGAGAAAAAAACTTTTTTTTATTGAATTCAGTACAGAATGCCGTTTTCTTACATTAAGTTTTAAAAATTACATCTCGTAGATGCTGACCGTCAGCGTCAATACACTCTTGAAGTCGATTTCGAAAGGAATTCACCGCTCTTTCGCACATTTGTATGGGTATGGGAAGACAACGTAACTGTCACTGTTAATTCGAACCGATATGTTTCCATGTTGGAAGACTATGTGCAGCCCATGTTGGAAAATTTAGCGGAAGAAAATGATTTAGGAGACGTCTGGTTCCAACAGGATGGAGCAACAGCTCATACTGCTCGCATTTCCCTTGCCGCTATGCGGGAAATGTTTCCAAATCGGTTGGTCTCTCTTAGAAGAGATTTACAGTGGCCTCCGCGATCTCCCGATTTGAGCATTTGTGACTTTTTTTTTATAGGACTACCTTAAGGAAAGGGTTTTTAGGAGTCGCCCCCATACTTTAGAGGAATTAAAAGTGCGAATCAGAGAGGAAATCGATAATATACCCATACAAATGTGCGAAAGAGTGGTGAATTCCTTTCGAAATCGACTTCAAGAGTGTATTAACGCTGACGGTCAACATCTACGAGATGTAATTTTCAAAACTTAATGTAAGAAAACGGCATTCTGTACTGAATTCAATAAAAAAAAGTTTTTTTCTCTAAGTCAAATAGTTCTTTATTTATAGCCTTTTGAAAATCGTCAGATCTCTACGCCCCACCCTGTACTACATTTTCTCTCGGCGCAATCTGTAATCAGCAGGGACAAATAATGTTACGTCCTCACAGTCCCACTCACAGATGATCGGTGAGCACTTACTTAAGGGGGGTTTAAACCACACGCAATCATATTTAAGTACGCACCATCCAACGTCTTTCGGAGGACCGTCAAGCCGTAATGAATTTCGTCACTGGGCAATGGGACTGTTGCACACTTTCCATAAAGGCGATTTAAAGGTCATTTCAGATGTGAGAGCCTCCGAAATTAACAATGGTAGCACTAAAAACTTACAAAATTTACTCCTAAACTCATAAAATGCTTTTAAGCGTATGATCATAATGGCGGTTTTAAGCATTAATAATGGGAGATTTTCAACTTAATTGCTTCACTCTTTCTGTGCTGGGAAGGAAGATTCACAGTGTAACTAGTCATCACCAGAGGAGTGATCAACAACCGATTAATAGTAACGTGACACCTGAAGACAGTGGTGTCAAAGGAAAGTTGTCTCTTTTATTGGTCACTTCTTGATTTAGTGACAGTATGAATAGATGGGAATCTCCCATAATTAGTGCCCAACACTGCCATTACGATTGCGCATTCAAGCGCATTTTCTGAGTTTAGGAGTGGCTTTTGTAAGTTTTCAGTGCTGCCATTGTCATTTTTGACGGTTCTTACCTCTGAAATGCCCTTAAAAGTGCCTGTAGCTAAAGTGTGCAACAGCCCCATTGGCACTTACTTTCTCATTTGAAAAGAAATAAAAAAATGATACGTTCAATGCACAGGAAAGTTCTGCAAACCCCAAGTCACAAAGTATGAACTGTAATGAAAATGAAGAATTTAGACCAAAAACTGTAAGAAATTAATTTATTATTTTCATAAATATTTTGAATTTTTAAATGGCGCAGAGCAACAGGAAAGAGAAAAAAAAGAAAGAAAAAAAGAATAAATAAAGAAACAAAGATACGGCAAATTCATAATTATAAAAACATTTTTGAAGTGTAAGCTTCAGCGTGAAATTAAATTCAACTATTAGAAATAAATAACGTTAATTTACATAAAATAACTTAAAAGTACCAAGGAAAAAAATTGACATGTACAAATACCTAGAGCTGCAGAAAAGTAACTGCAATATACAACTAATTTTGCTGAAGTGTCGGTGCTTATGGACTCAATATCTAGATGTAAAAAGGACTTCATTACAATCAGTTTAAATGATGAATGATGTGCAATGCTCACTTTAAAAATAAAACGATTCTGCGGGTAAAATTTACTAGAAGTGTCCCAAAAGTACAGAGACTGGCGCTGTAACTTCAAAATTAAACAAGCAAGTGAAACTATATTGAACTCATTTGAAAGAGCAACTCACTTCCTATCAATTGAGCTCAAAATGAGCCCCAGTTTGGTCAAGAATTGAGAAAGTTATGACACTTTGAAAAAGGAAAAAAATGTTGACCCCCTATGGATTTTTTAGCATACAGTTTCTCGCAGCAAAAAATCAAGCACTGAAGTCAAATGGTGTGATCAGATGACGAGCATTAACAGTCTCATCTTAAGTTAGACGTCCATAGTAATGTTTATCATTAGTATTTTTGGTGTTGCCAAGTAGTGCTCTGAGAAAGAAAGCATCGGACAATTTAGTGCTTTGTTTTTTGCAGCAAGAAAATATATGCTAAAAAACCCGTAGGGGGTTAACTTTTGTTGTTTTTTGAATTTTCATAACTTTGCCAAATTTTGACCAAATGGGCTCATTCTGGGTTCAATTGATAGGAAATAAGTTGATCTTTTAAATGAATTCATGATCATTTTGCTAGCTTGTTTAGTTTTTAAGTTACAGTTTCAGTCTCCATGCTTTTGGGACACCCTATGTATTATGCAAATGGTACCGCCAAGGCGTGGATGAAATCTTTCACGCAAACTGAGAAGGGTAGTTATTCAAGTGAGTAATAAGCACAAAAAATTACGAAGGAAATTATTCAATTTCAGCTGTCCGAAATTCCAAGAGGCATAACACAACAAGCAAAATAGGACCTCAATTTTCAAGTCAAAATAAATTACAGCGTAACTTGTTTTTACTTGATAAATCTCTTACAAAAGTGTTTTTCAGTCAACAAGGATTGTTTATACAATTAAACATAACTAATGCTTTAAAATAGGTTTCACATGATATTCTAGAGCATTTTCTGAGATTAAGAGGAATTAATTGATGGCTAGAATTTAAAACCTTGGGTCAGCAAGATACATGATTGCGAGTTAATGTGAATAATGCATAGTTTCAGGGAATCTACAAAAGATACCAAGAGATGCTGGTAATAATGCCTCCAAAAAAAAGGGGTCAATAGAATTTGAAAAAAAAAATTGCTTTTATATTCATTACCATCCGACACAAATTACAAAAATGATCTGTACATTTATTTATAGTGGCTATCTAACAGGTAACAGTACCCAGCGTGGATAATTTTCAAGTCTTGGTTGGTGTGCGACTTTCTTCATCTCTTCTCCCGTATTTTATGGTGATCCAAAAGGCAATGATGAGCGCCGATACACTGGCAGATTCAAGAAATTGTCCTTCTTTCTCTCTCTGGCCATTTAATTGTATGATTTAGAAAAGGATAGAAGAGGGGGCAAAAATCGGGTGACTACCTCTGATCTGTCCTTTTTTAATACACGCATTCTAATGAGAGAAGAGAGATAAAGACAAATTCCTAGATCCACTAGTACAACGATAGTATCTTCTGATCTTAATGACTAAAATACATGGGAAAAGATAGGAAAAACGATACTTTAACCCTTGTCTAAATAACCTCCACATTGACTACCCTTATTACTGCAACACTGATGATCAGTTCAGAGAGATTAATAACTCTAAATGAGTATGTACAGCTTGTAAGATAACTCGGTTCTACGATCAAAAAATGTTTAATATCAAAGTACATTCTTCCAGACTTCGGCTCAAAAATGGATACTTTTTGCGTTTTGTTTCAGTCTAAAAGGTTTTATTTTCAGAAAAATAATCGCGAGAACGGAAAAGAAAAAAATAAAAACGAGGCATAGTTCAATGAGATTTTAAGAGCAAATGAAATTAAATAAAATGATTAAAAGAAACAGTATACTGTTGAAGCTTTTAGCGAGCAAACGTTAGTTAAAAGCAGATATGATAGAAATCACGGACAAAATGAACCGATATTGATTTGCTCGTTGTTGGAATGTGCTCAGAATAAAAAGTGAGAATCCAGCAAATGAATTCTTAATGAATATTAATGCATACAAAGCCATTGAGTCGAATTGTAAAAAATGCATCAATCATCTAATGGGCTTTCGACATTGAGTTGCCGTTCGTTGGCACGCTCTTTGAAACTCAACTATTTTTATTACTTAATTACCTAGAAAAGAGGGAGGGGGGGGGGAGGATAAAATGGAAAAAAAAAGACTTTCTCTTAATATACCCCTTTGTAGTAACAAAGCTTGTTGAATATTACGTTGAGTAACTAGTGCAGTCACCATAAGGATTACCAGTCATCAAAAATTTTACAGCATAGATTAGTAGATTGTGTCTTTTTTTGGGTACGATGCAATACAGGGTTTAGTACAAAACAAGGTAATTATAAATTCAATCTAAAATATATTAATACTTTTGAGCAAAATATTTTTTTTACGACAAATTTTGAATGAACCATTTTTTTTTTTTAAATTTTTACACCCTTACTCATACAAAATATACAATTCTTATAAAATTTAAAGGAATGTTTAAAAAACGATTTAAAAAAGGAAGATTTACATCACATTCTACTCAATAAATCATGATGTTTATAGATGATAGAAATAGAATACGGATCCATAAATTAAATGAAATTTCATACCAAAATAGGAAAAAAAATGAAGCAATTTTACAAACCTTAAAAAGTAGGTCCTAAAAAAGGCATGACAAGATATTGATTTGGTGAACTTGTAAACTAAAGTTTACTGATGAGGACAACAGAACTGTGACCTCTAAAGTTCAGGTCTGTGCAACTAATACTATGAACGAAGTTCATTTAAAGCGGGAAATACAACGTTCTTATGGCTTAGAAAAGTTTAGCAAAGTTTCGTGAGACTTTCCAATAAATTTTAAAAACTGATATAAATTTTTCCCCCAGAAAACCATATTGAATCATTCATGAGAATATTGTTGCAAAACGGTAGGTTAGTCAGGAGCAATTAAAACTTTTAATGCAAGCTTTATTGACTACAGTCACAAAAAGTTTTTTTTCCCATGAAGATTTTGCTGAGACTTTTATTATTATGTCAAGGAATTTCACTGTTACAAAAGTCTTCTGCGGCACACTTTATCCACCTTGGCAGATATTCTAAGAATTAGTGTAACTGGAAACAACTCAAGGGCATTCGTTTATTAATTTATGATAATTTTAACATGATTCCCCAAAGCAGGGTAAACTATATCGGAGCCAATAATAATAGTGCCTCACAAACAATGTTCTTTTCCCTTGCAATGATGTTATTATTTGAAAAACTTTAAATAGTTTGCGTCTCTAATATTACCCCCCATTATTTCTTTCAAGGTAACAGTATAAAACGCAGACTTGAACTCAGAAATATTTATGTTCAGAATCTGAAGAACCAGTTTTGAGTAAGAAAAGTTTTGCGGTGGACAAAAGGACAGTCGGCACGCAGAGAGAAGTAACTTGTTTATCGTAACTTTCGGCACATAACAATTTATGCCTGTCTGCACGGTAATTGTTAATGTTTTCCAGTTATTTTGGTACGTTTTTATTCAAAAACAGTAACCAATAGAAATTAGGTTTTAAAACCTATCTAGGATGAAAGGGCAGTTCAAAATGCATATAAATCAATGAATAACTTGAAATAGCAAAATTTCGAGTTACCCCCCTACACATGCTGACTGTCGATAAGAGAGTTGGAGAATATTCTTGAGGCTACAAAGAACTTTTAACATTTGATTCCTCTGATATATTTTCAAAGCATTTTGTCAGAATTTCTTTTTTACTTGCACCTAAAAGACATTTTATAGATCCCTCTCAAGATATTTAATCAACCTATGAATCATTGAAAAAAAATTTCCTCGCTTTTAATTAGCTTAACAGAGGCACTTATCAAGCAGATTTAATGTGAAATGAATTTTGAGAATTTTTTGCGATATCAAACAGAGTATCAAAAGTAAAATACTGTGAGATTAACATCTAATAAGAGCATTCATGAAATGAGGAAAGAGAAGGATGTCAATAGCTACTTTAACACTTTGAGTGCCGGTGACGTACAATGTACGTTGCAATGTAGTTGGCGTTTGGTGCGGGCAACGTACCTTAAAACGTAAACGTATTTTAAAACCTACTTTAATAAACTACAACAGTTTTTTTACTTTTATTAGAGTTTGAGTTTGTTGTACGCCATAAGTTTTCAGATTTTCCGGGTTCTCGGATTTTTGGTTGTTGTTTTTCTTTTGTTTGAGAAAATTAGATTTCAAAACCGATTAACCCAGTGATAAATCACAATATTTTGTTACTTTTTCTAGAGTTTAAGTTCAGTTTATTTATTTTTCTATTTGATAGTTTTATTTTATACGTTCCAGCAGTTTTTGTTTTTTCTAAAAAGAGCAAGTTTTTTAAATACAATTTTGACCTTTCACATCAAGTACTCTTTTTTTTCGATGCATACACCATAATTTACAGGGTTTGCTCTTCAAAATGAGACCAAAACGAACCTTTGATCCTAATTTGAAGCGATTAAAAAAAAAAAACGTGAAAAACACCAAAAACCGCCAGCACTGGCTAAAGGGCGGGTGCAAAAACCTTCAGCACTTTAAGTGTTAAGTTTCTACTGCTATCCTCAAATCATGGAGAGCAGTGACTTGAGAACACACCAGAAAAATAGAGCCAGATAACAAAAACACAAAATCACTCACAAAAAAATTCAAGACATCAAAAGCTGCTTACAACAAGCAAAAATTCGCACCAACAACTAGTTTATTTGGGAGTAAATTTTAAAACAAAGTGGAATGACACAACAATTAAATTCGAACATTGATTCATTCTTTTAACTCAAAATGAAAGAGTTGTGCGGCCTAACTCACACTCAATATTTAATCAGTCACATTCGTAGGTTATAAATTCAAAAATAAATTTACAATAAATTTTGTCAAGTTCCCTGATAAAAGTTTATCTACATGAGCCTAATATTGTAAGCAAAGAGTACAGCCAAATGATTAGAATTAGAATTCTAAGAAATGAATTAATTCATTGAATAATTAATTATTTATTAGACCAGAATGAAAAAACCTCAAGCACTCCTTTTGGAAAACCAGTCCCACTTATCAAATTTGCTGGTATCATGAGAACTTTCACTCGCTTTTTGAAACAGCGCGAAGAATGGTTCTAATCAGACAGAAAATCCATCGGGACTGGATTACCATTAAGAATACGCAAGATCTTTTGGCTCTTTCAATAAAGCTTCATTAGACCAAACTTAAAAATGTTTTGGTAGTTCAAAAGAATCATTGCGCAAAAAACAAATAGATACAATGAGTTTCAATACATGGTAGATATTTTGATGACATCAAAGCCCCATTACAAGTTGATGTAGCTGTAAATCAGGCAGTCTTTGGATGAAAAGGCTTGGTGATGTTGCAAAAAAATTACTGACATTGGAGAAAGTAATTTTAGGAAACTGCAAAGCAGGAATGGAGGCAATTCCAATATTTCCCTTTTTCAAAGCAAGAGAATGCACTTGAAGCCAAAAAAATAAACATTTAGAGAATGTCCAGTACTGATTATGTAGGTAATAAGCAAAAGCAATTTTCCAAGACTTGGATTTAGCAAAAAATTCTCTCATCAAACAATATTTCAATGAAACTGAAAGAGGCTCCTTTCTTTTTCAGAAACTGAAACGAAGATTTTTTTGACGCCATCAAACTGCAATAACTTAAGTACGGTTGAATTGTTTTGGAACAAACAGTTATTGCAGAAGAGCCTGGTGAAAGATGGAGTTTTGAGTTAAAAAAAAAAAAAAAATAAATAACATCATTTAGATTCTCTGCCACTCTCTTTATTAAAATTTTATACCTTTACCCAGCAAACATTTGGAAATACATTTTTTCCAACATTCCTATTAGTCAACTGAATGAATATGGTAAAAAATAAAAGCAAATATCAAAGTGGAAGTGTCCACTGAATTCCTCTTGTAAGGTGACTATAAACCATTCAATTGACTTGATTACGTTAATCATCAAGGGTCATCCTTAAGGATGATATCTTTATACAACAGCCTCCTCATTATCAGAGCTAGCTCTTAACTCGACTAGTTTTCTCCCTTGAGTCTAAGGCTCATAGGGAACTTCCATCCAGTCCAGCACACCAATCCTTGAAATTTCCGACTTTTGAATAAACTAGATACGAATGGAAAGCAGTGATTGGTAGAGATGAGTCACATGGTTGTCAAGTCTAATGAAAACACAGAATTTATCTAATTTGTATTCTGTAATTTGATTAGACTTAGCATCCATGTGCCTTGTCTCCACCAATCACTGGTTTCCACTCTTATCCAGTCCATCCAAAAATCGGGAATTTCAAGGGTCGGCCCGCAGAGCTAGCTCTCATGCTAAGGAGGCTATCATATCTATGATGACGTCACCCATAAGAATAATACGTACTCATTGACATACAATAATTGACACGGTATCCAGTAAATTTGATGGTTTATGATCACCTTAGAGGAGAATAAATCCCGAGAGTTTTAGAAACCATTTCCATCCAAAAATTGTGTAAATGCTTGAGAAGTTAACTGAGTTTCTTCTAGAAATGTACTGACACATTTTCAAAGACCTTTTACAAATAATGTACAATGATACGGGTACAAGGGTTTCCTGCAAGATTTTTTTCTTCTAACTGAACGTAGAATTTTAGATGGCTAATCATTCTATGGTTTTCCTTCAACAATTTTTGAATTCAAGGCAAAAATGCAGGTCACTGATCTAAAAACTTAATGACTGCAGATAGAAAATTAATACACTAACTATAATTCCGCAAGTTAAACTGAAGAAAGCCTAAAGCTTTAAGTCTGGTGTCATCAAGTAAGATAAACTAATTATTGATTAATGATGGAAAGGATGTACTAAATTCATAGTTTTAGGAATATTAAAAAGATCAGAATTACAGATGGCTGCTAGAAGCAATTATCATGGTCAAAAGCAGGAAATTTGAATGTTTCATCAGTGACGTGGAAATAAGTTTTTAACTTAAAAAATAAAGCATCACTTCGTCTACAAGACAAGCACCTGGTATCAAAATCTGCTGAGTCCATTCTGACGGTTCAAAATATTCTCTAAAAAAATTGTTTTCATCAAAAATGTAAAAGTTTGGAATAGACTCCAGGATTTGATGCTTGACGCTACAAGAAGGACTGAACATAGGCTTTCAGAAAATCACAGACAAACAGAAAATCAAAACACTGAAAAAATTTTCCCCCCATTCTTTCTAGTAAAAATTTATTACAGCAATCAGGTGGTGAGGAAATTTCTGTTGCACATGAGTGGTAATCACTTTAGAAAACAACATGATCTACCTCTGATGTAAATACTAACTTCAGTTTCAAACATTTGGGGGGGGAGGGGTGATAAAAAAGGAAAATTATTACTGCCAACAATAAAAACTTTAAAATGCAACTAATCATGACACTTTCAATTCTATAAACTAATAAAAATTACCTGACAGGTTTCTTTCTTTCTTGAAAATTGGAAAACCTAATTTTTTCTATTTTTAATTTTTTAGATTAACTTGATTGAAGATTAAAATTCATAAATAAAAACATAACTACAAAGGATAAATTTTACATTAAATACATTAACTACAATTACATTATATTAGAGTGCAATATTACATTATTAAACTTCTAGTTACAACTTTTTTCTTCAGAAACGGTATGACAAACTAACCCCTAATGTTACCAGATAAAAAATTAGAAACTTTGATCATGGTAACAGAAATGATCCAAATTGCAGACCGCACGAATGTGTATGTAAGTGTGTTTATACAAATAAATATGAATGCATGTTATGGCTTTCAATTTCTTCATTCTTTTCAAAAAGCATGCTAGTGTAAACAAATAGATTATTATTCTTCAAATTTATAGCTTATTACCTGAGCAAGTAAAAAATAAAAATAGAAGAAAAAAAAATAAATAAAAATAAAAATGGTGAGATTATAGAGAAAATAAAAAAATTCATGCTGAAGAGAAAGCCTGTGTTGCATGTTGCATAGTAAATTTGATTAAAAAAAAGACTGTACGTAACAGAGATGTATCATATTGATAGCAAAACTGTGTAGTGTGTATGAGTGTCTCATAACTTGTCAATTCATTCAATGATATTTATCTGAAAGCAAAAACAAACAAAATCAGGATGAATAACAACATCAGGATAACATGATTCTGCAGCATATAGTTCCAAATTTTGCCATGGGATCATTGTATGTCTAAAACAGAGCTGCCGCTTTATGTATTTTTAATGACATTTTTTAACTCACCAATTAACCAAAAGATTACACAACATTTAGTACAGTGTATGACAAAAACAGAAACATACTCGCATTGCATCTGTAAACTTTTTTTAAGTGGTGGAATCACCATTAAACTATCAAAGTATCCGCATTATTTTTTACAGAGATAAAAAAGTTTCACACCTCACTTCAGGCATTAGGTTTTCAAAGAATATATGTAAAAGACAAACGAGACTTACCAAAAAATATTGATTAATTTGTTTTGGGCGAAGTTGGCGACTGATTCATGGAGGAGCGTTTTATATAGAGATGAAGCAGTTTTAATTTCGCACCATTTAGCGTATTCAAATAGGGTGTTAACACATCTTCTCCTAAGACTTTGTGCAGAGCGACCATACAAAAAACAGCTGATTTTCGAACAGAACTGTCTTGGTTTTCATAGCACTGGAAAACAAGATAGACAAATTAAAAAGAGAAACAATGACTGTTTTACAAACATTTTGAAAAGTAAATTCTCCAAGTACTAAAAACTAAAAGAAGAAAAATGACTCAGAATGACTTTTTCTTGACAAAAAATAGTTTCTCAATCAATTTTACACAGGAAAAAACATTCGCAATGCAACAATTACACAAACTTCTGCTTGCATTGACACACCAGTCGAGTCAAATCAATAACTAAAGCGCATGATGTAACTTTTGCGTCAAAACAACAAGATGGGTCAAAATGATTTGAGTGAATTATATAAAAAATGTATGTGTGCATCAAAATTTATAAGAAAAAACTTGGGATAAGTTCGAAATGTAGCGTCATTATCCATCATAATTTAAGCTTAAAAGCATTCAATATTGTAGATTTAATGGCTTCAACAGGATGCTTTTGAAGGTGACAAGCATTGTACTAACCCTTTAATTACCAGGTTCAGGTTACCAGAAGAAATCAAATTTGTAATTCGCTCAAATTTAGTGGGTAATTAAATATTTGTACTTTGTCGCGTTCATTTCACCTATCCCAGTAATTGAAGGCTCCCGGTGAAACATTAATTTGCAGGAGCCAAATAATAATGTTACGTCTTTGCGGTCCTGCGCGCAGATGATTGGTGAGCACTTGCGGGGAGTTGAAACCCCATGCAACTCCAATGAAGTACACACCATTTAATGTCTTTTGGAAGACCGTCAAGCTGCAACATTTTTTTGGACCCAGGTGTTAACGATTTGGAGTAGCCTTTACTGCCGATGAGAGATAGAGATATGAAAACAAATAACTCAGGCGTGGTATTGAAAGGATTAAATCTAGACTGAGAGAAATGCACAAAGTTTCTTACTTGCAGAAGTCCAGGCATAATAACAGTGATGTAGTCTTGTAAAAGAGGCGCGTTCTCAGGCTGTGTTACCTGAGTCAGCATTTTGATGGCTAGAGCATTCACGGGAAAATCTTCAGCTGTGATGAGAGGGACTACAGTTCGCAGCACTTGTTTAATGGGTAAAATAGAACTGGCTGCAAGGGCACATAGTTCAGCCACTCTAGAGGCCTGAAACACAAAACAAAGAACAGCAAAATTTTAGATAGATAGATGGATAGAATCTGTCTGACGCCTCAGCTGAAGTCTTAGCTCTTGTGCAGGACTTTCGAGCGAACGACAGACTTCTGCGAGGCTCCTTCATACCCGTTCAAACCAGATCAGTAGAATGAATTTATTCAAAATCATGACAAATCTGGTCGTCTATACATATCACTGGGATAACAGGAGTGTAGCACATTTGGCAGAAAATCTAAACATTTTACTTTAAGATAGAAAGGAAAATGCATATTCTGCACAAAACAGCATTTCTGCAGAATTGGCTTTGCTTTAGCCGTCTTTCAGTCATTTTTTCATATCATGTGACACTGCTATTCAGTGTAGTTATACCCAAGTTCAATATGCATTCATTTCATTAATTTCACTTTTCTGGAATCAGACAGTTTGATTAAAAATCTGGTGCAAAAAAAGTTACTCATTGCCCATTGGCCATTGTTTCATTGGTTAAAGAAGACGGTTTCAGGAACATTCTTCAAACAACTTTCATTCAATTTACATTTGCCGAATAATATAATATGACCATTCAATAATTTTATCCATCCTATCTTTTTGACAAAAATGTTATTAAACGTCCATTTTGCATTTTAGTCAAATAGATAAGAGGACCATAATTACTTTCAGTTTTTACAATCTTTATAGCTAGTGTTTGCGGATGCTCAACCAATTTTCAATGGTTTCTTTTATGGATTCTAAATAAATTTTTGAATCTGACTTAGTTTTATCAATGAAACTTGGTTGCAAAGAATCCCATAGCTGAGCGTATGGTCCAAACAAAAATTGTGACAATTTTCAAAAGGAAGAAAAACAGAGTTGCAATAGTTTCTCTGTATGTACTTCTTCACCTTAATAGTTGTGGAATATTTATCAATTTCAGTCTTTGGACATAAGGAGTGGCCAAACATTTTTTGGGCACGTCTTTAATTAGGCCAGAAACTGTGGTTTAAAATGCTCTGGACGTTAATTATTGGACATGATATTTTGGACTGATCTAAATATGGATGAAAATCATTGGAGGAATGTAACCAAGAAGACATGCAAAGAATTGAAAGTTAACCTACCACACGTGATGAATCTTGAATTGTTTCAAACAATTTTAAAATTAAGAGCTCAACATAATTAACAAAACAATGGGTAATGGCATTATTTTTGATCATCGAGTACAAGAGAAGAATGCTGGCCTCCCTGATTTTGGGATCTTGGTCTGCTAGAAGCTGGATCACTCGCCTTAAAATTCCTCTGCAAAGATGAAACAGTTACTATCACAAGACAATTGATGAAATTTTAAATTACAGTTTGAAAATACAGTAATGACATAAAAAGGGACTGATGCATGCCTTCTCATCAAATCAATGATAGAATAAACATAAAAGCAAGATGTCATGAAAAACCAAATTAACCTCAAAACTTAATATTGGGCCATTGCTGCCTATCGGTTAGGTACAGTCAGCAAAGTAAATAATGTCAGTCGACTCCTTAAAATGTTGAAAAGGTAGGCCAACTGCAATGCTTCTATTTATTGTGATAAGAATTGCAAGGTTGTCTACCTAAACTAAAATCTAAGGAGTCAACTGATATATTTCCTTTGTTGACTGTGCATATAGGTTATGTTTGAAAGGATGCCTCTCTACAGTTGAAAGAGTCCGACAATGTCACGTCAATAGACCACAGCAGGCTGATTCAGCTCTTTTGGATGAGACCAGAAGAGATAGCGGGAATCAATTCATTCTATTAGTTTAAACAGCGTCACGTGATCATTTAAACATGACTTAGAGGCATTGATCTGAAAAAAACAATTACGAGCTGTACTTTAGTAGTCATGTGATGCCATTAAAACCGTTGGGATTAATCAATTCTCCCTATCTCGTCCAAAAGAGCAGGTGCTCAGTTCAAAATCACAAAAGTTCAAATTAGCTTTCCTCTAAGTTTCCATTTTCAATATAATTCAACAAACATTTGTAAGTAGGGATGTGTTAATCCGGATATTTACTGGGAATCAGGATTCAATCATTTCACGTTTTTTTTTCAAGCATTAAATGCAAAAACCTGCAAAATTTGCGACGGTAGCACTAAAAACTCGCGAAGTTCACTTAGAAACTCATTTTATGCATTTAATTGCGGGAGCGTGATGGCAGCATATGGCACTACTAATGGGAGATTCCCATCTCAATTTTATCACTTTCTCTATGCTGAAAAGGAGGATTCACGGAGTAATTGGATACAAGAGTAGTGACCCACATACGATTAATGGTACCATGACACCTGGTGACACCGGCATCAAAGAAGAGTTGTCTCTTATTGGTCACTTCTTGATGGAGTGACAGTATTACTACATGGAAATTTCCCATTTTTAGTGCCATACGCCGCCATCACGCTTGCGCATTAAATGAGTTTCAAAGTGAGTTTTGTGAGTTGTTAGTGCTACCATCTTTATTTTTGCAGGTTTTAGCATCTGAATCGACCCTTAAATTGCTTACGTCAAAAAAGTGCAACAGCCTCTTATTAAGCAGTCTTTTAAGCCTAATAAGGTCCCAATATTTTTAACACTGGTAAAATTAACAAAATCAAATCAAATAAAAACTAGAAAGATAATGAACTGAAAGAGCAAAAGAATGGACGCAAATGAAAACTTACTTGAAATTTTTTTCTAAAACTGGACCAGCACTATGACACACAAGGTCATTCAATTTAGAAATTTCCGTTTTACTGTCGACAGCCATCGAATTATCTTCAGTCAATGACATGTCATCCAAGGCCTTACACAAACTTGACTGCTCGTCTTTTTCAGATGAATCGAAACTACTATCGGCTGTATCAACTGGCGAGGTTCCCTCTGGATATTGCTGTAAATCACTTTTATCATGTTGCGATAGTTGACTAATGCCGGAATCATGGGACTCAGCCTCACCGCTCAGACCGCTTTCTACGCTATATTTTTGGATTTCAGCTGTTGTGCGAACAAGTGTTTGATAGACTTCTTCCGGATTTATATTTTCATCCAGTTGTGATGACGCAGGACTATTATAGGAATCATTGTGAGGCGAATAAGACCCGTTTCCACTTCCAGAATTGCTGCGCCGTAGCCTCATTTTGATGAGATTTGAGGCCGCTTCTTGATACTCCTGAGGAAACTGAGAAAACCTCAACGTCACTTGCGGCGCATTCAAATTGAAGAGTGCTAGAACGGCTTCCTGAGCTGCACGCTTCAGCTCTGGCCCATTCTTGATGTTGTCTCCCATTATCCAACCGACCATTTTCTTCAGCGCTGGTAATGAGTAATCTTTTTGATTGTCAGGCGTGACAAATGCTTGACTCGGATTTGATTTTGCTGCAAGGCTTGTGATAAAATTTAAAACTGCTAATTTTGCTCTTGGATTTGGAGTTTGCGTTGGATCGACAAGATATCTAAATACAGAATGCAATTGAACGTTGGCTGGAAAAACTTCGCGAACTACTTTCAATGTCTTTAAAATTTTGGTTTGAATAGAATTTAATAGGTCAGTTCCAGATTTATTGAATAGCCTAGTGAGAAGAAGATACAACCAGCTATGTAGATCAGCAGCATGTGCGATAATCAATTCATTAAGCGTGTCCAAAAATAAACTAAACACCTGCAACATGAGAAAAAGTGAACATCAGTAAGCAAGTTAGAAAGTATAATACTAATGATTCAATAGAACTAATTGCTGCAGCAAACCCTTCAGAGACTTGATAACTTTTTACAAAGCTGAACATATTCTGATTTTCCGATTTTTAAACTTCACTTGGAAGTTGAAAAAGTCTTAAAAAATTCATGGGCGCAGCATTGCAGGATGAAGCACACTTTCTCGCAGTACAAATTATAAAACCAGCTTTGCCACATTTTTGTGAAAGATCACAGACCGTTCCGTTTAAATTTTTTAAACTTTAAAAAAAAAGTAGTGGTAACAGTAGTAAAGCCCAGCCGCTCAAATACGGTGGTTCATTATGCTGATGTTTCACAACGAACGACTGGACTGGATAAAAAAAAAGGGGGGGTAGGAAAGACACTTAAAGTATTCTCAAAACAGCGGATTAGAAAGTGGAGAAAAGTAAAAAATCTTAATTTCAGAGGGGGGGGGGGGGGAGCAGTTCAAGAAAGTCAGTACTGGGTGCCCATCAGCAGGGTCCTTTGGAAGATGTGCTTGATATTATAGGATTACTTGGACAGATGTAAAAGTTAAAAAGTATTAGAGGTGTTTGAGTGTAGAAATTTTGGGTTGAGTCGAGTTTAGTCTATTTTTATGAGTTTTGAGTTGGAGTAAACAAATATTGCAAAACAGCAAAATAAGTCCTCCAGAACTGAAAGGCAAAAAACAGCTGAAGGTGGCAATACTGGTTGTTACACTATTATTCATCTTTCAAAAAGCAAGGGAGGAAAAGGGAAGAAAAAAGTTCAATCTGGCTTTTAGTCAAAGGTTGATGCTGCTTTGGTTGGAGGAAATTAGTTAACTTTCGGGTTGTAACAGTTTTGCTTCCGACTATCTTCTTTTTTGCTTTGAGTTTCTCGAACACTTTGAAATTCATCGAGCTGTGTCCTCTAACCTCAATTTCAGAACAGAGTTGTAGATTTTTTTCTCTAGTGTTTCACAGACTGTCGAATCTTCACAAAATGAGCGGTAAGAGATGGATGAATTCAGGCAGGATGAAATGAATTTTAATAACTGTCATTTTCAATGCGCAAATACAGTAAACTCTCGATTTACCGGATCGCGATTTACCGGATTTCGCGATTTACCGGAAAATTTTTCCGGTCCCGGCAAAAGTCCCATAAGAACAATGTTAAATTTCATTCGATTTACCGGATCGCGGTTTACCGGATTTCGCGATTTACCGGATTTTTTCTCGGTCCCAAGAAGAAATTTCTTCTCAATTTACCGGACTTTGCTCAGATATAGCAGTTTTTTCGCGTGACACGATGCCGCGATATCAAAGAATCACCTTGAGTCACTCTCCAAACTCATCAGTCGCGGTGTTTTGAAAAACGCGTCAAGCGGCAGGGAAGCTTCGCTGCTTTCCCGCGTTGACAGCAGCGCAGCGTTGCCGCCCGTAGTGCGTTGGCTCCACGCGCTCACGCGTGAAGCACGTAGTTTATGGCTATGGTACTTCAAGAACTTGCCAACATTGGCAACGCTGGCTGACAGCGAGATCGGCTGAACCTCTTTGGAAAAAGTCAGCTGATTTTTTCCAAAGAGATTTTTAGCTAAGAGAAATGAAAAACACTCAACAAACGAACGGTTAGTACCAAATTATCGTGTTCTAATCCCCCACGCGTGTTTTGTGCTTTTGTAAATAAAACCCTCAGGTTAGTCGAAACAGTAAAAATTTGGGGGGGGGGGGGAGAAAAAATACCTAAAAATTCCGCGATTTCGCCGCGAAAAATGCGAGTTTTCGGTCCGCGATTTCGCCGCGAAAAATGCGAGTTTTCGGATTACCGGATTTCGCGATTTACCGGATTTTTCGGCCGGTCCCCTGAAATCCGGTAAATCGAGAGTTTACTGTATGATTTTCAAAGACTCAATTAAAACAAAAAACAAAAACAAAAACTACACAGTTTTTTCTTAATTCAAGTAGCACTTGAGAGTATCTGAAAACTCGAAACCCGGGTATTTTTTGCGTACTCTAACATCTCTGAAAATTACTGAAAATAAGGTTTACAAATAAGAAAAGACACTATAAAAGGCAAATAGAGCTGATGCTGAATGATTACTTACTTTCGTATACGAGTCTGAGAACATCTTGGTAAAGACATCACAAACATGTTTCAAATCTCCAGGGGATAATTTGTTGCCAGCTTGAAAGAATCGCTGAAGAGAGACTAAACCATCTTTCCTATCACCCCAATCAACACTCTCGCAGTTCATAATAATGTCACCAATACTCTGAAAAGTCAATACAGATAGAAAATTACTCAAAAGAACATAAAAACCAACCTGCTCTGATCTTTGCTCGAAGAAAAGAGGACTAAAGTTTTGTTAGCACCAATTGGTACAAGATCAATCAGCCTTTGAATGGGATGTCCTAATTTAAAGTAAGATGGCTTACAATACAAAAAATGACCCTTCACCCTTAAGAATTTAGAAATAAAAAGAGATATTTAAATTTGATTGGAAATCAATTGTTTGAATGGTATGTTTTGATTTAAACTGGGATGGTTTGTTTGAAAAAATTGACCTTTCACCCTTATACATTCAGAAGTAAAAGGAGGCCATTGCATGCAGCAAGTGAAAGTAATGCTTGGTTGGCTTTCAACAGATGCAATACCAAATAAATGGATTTGCATTCAATTTCTAAGATGTTGAAGACCAACAAGAGTTGTTTTTCTCACCGATGAAGTTAAACCCCTTTAAATAAAAAATTAAAAAAAAAAAAAAAAAAAAAAAAAGCATCTTTTGACAATGTCAACAAAAAATTATTTGTGATTTTTGAAGCCCTAGAAAATTAGAGATGGATTGCTTTGAATGGAACCCATGACAAAGAGAGAAAGATAAGATTAATTTATATGAAAACACACAAATATATATACCTCCATCAAAAATGAACCTATTTTAAAAAACTGTATGTCGTTGAAAATCTGAAGATACAACAAGTTTAACGGTGTAATTGGATTTTTTCTACCATAAATAGGGCCCAAAACAAAGACCTATGAAATTTACTTTTTGACAGACCCTTGTACGTATCAAGTGACGAGGGTCAAGCTGCCTCATTGTAACACACTAAAAATATACCTGGCTCTTCAGGGCTTGACTTACAATGAGTCTCTAGAGCAAACTTTTGCTTCAGCAACATGAAAGGTTTTATCCTTCTCTTAATCATGTGAAAATCAAATTGAAAGCATCAAAAAGTCTCAAAATCCACTCACAAACTCAATGAATGCATTTCACAAAATTCAAAGATGTCGGTTGAATGAGCAGGTCACAGTGGGGGAGCCCCATCTAATTGCAGCTTCCTCTATGACAATCACTTTTCTCAGCATAGAAAGTTGCAATTAGATGGGACTCCCCACATTATCATTGGCTCATTCGACCACCATCTTAGAGTTTTGTGAAACACATTTATTGAGTTTGTGAGTGAATTTTGAGACTTATCGATGCTTTCAGTTTATTTTCCTGCGATTATAGCTTTCAGTTTATTTTCCTGCGATTATAGCTTTCAGTTTAGTTTCCTGCAATTATACACAGGTAATAACCCTCCTATTGCTGCAGCAAAAGTTTGCAACACACCCATTTGCCGACTAGAATAATAAACTTACACTTTTCAACTCCTCAGGATCACAGTTGGAAAATCGTCCGTGTGCACTGTGATGATTCCAACTAAACGGCTGAAAAGATAAAATGAAGATAAACTATATAAACTTCCGAAAAATTAATGAATTACAAACAAAACTATCAGTTGCAGTAGCAGTAGTAAAGTCCAGATGCCCGATCACAATGGTTCAATACGCTGGTTTTTTCAGACGGCATACAATCCTTCAAATCCCTAAAATCTTATTTGCACAGTCGTGTCGAAAGTTCTGTCCCTTACTAAAATCAAGATGGCGGATAAATGATTGGAGATAAGTGTAAATAACTTACAAGTTCTGAAAGCACATGGCAAGAGCTTGCATCACTCTGCAGCTAACACAAGAGTTGAAAAGAGATCAAACTCGACATGCGAAATAGCGATGCTTAAGTAGATTTGTAAAGGCCCACGTACGTGGCCCAGTGGGCACTTTAAGGTGCCCCGGACATGAGAGAAGAAGAAATCCGGCAACATACTAGCTTTCTTTTCGATCTCTTTCCTCCAATTGCTGCTGGAATTTTGTCAGTGGCGCGGCGCTTGCCTAGCAACCTGATGCAATACAGGTCAACACGCAACAGGTAACATGCAACATAACAGACAGATTTTTGTGCTTTAGCAAATTGTACAGTCTAGTGACTTCATTGCACGCCTAAAAAACTGTGAATATTCCCAACTGTTAAAACACAGATGAGAAGTTAAAAAAATGAGAGATGAAATATGATAAAGAAGCTTACATCAGAAGATTTGCGGCTAATGTCAAAGGAACGTTCTGAACAAATACTGGAGGTTTCACTGTCATCAGAGCGCTCGTCAAATGACCTGTAAGTTCTTCTTGGAGAAATTAGCAATGGATTATGCGTATCTGGAGTACTACCCTACAATCACATAGAATTATAAAGAGTTAGAGTTCCATGATTTATCTTGAAACTAGATGCAGTAGGAAAAATCAAATCAAAGTAAACCAAAAAAAAATGCAATGTTCCGCAAAAATCTAAAAACATTTCAATGAGTCAATGAAGAGCATTGATATTCCTCTTTCGTTAAATGTGTTTTTCGTTGAGGAACTAACAATTAGAAGCGATGCGTTTTTTCCAATGAGGTTATTTTCGCAACCACCGAATTTTCAAACTCTCTTAAACGGGTTGAAGCTCTCAACTGCTGAAAACAAATATTTGATGCTTTTTTCGGATATTGATGACAAGAAAGTAGTGATGGAGCCGGGATTCGACCGAATCCGAGATTCGACCAAATCCGAGATTCGACCGAATCCGAGATTCGACCAAATCCGAGATTCGACCGAATCCTCATGAAGATTCGAATCCAGATTTGGTCCGCTGAAATCACGACTTCGAATCCAATCGAGACTTTAAAAAGTCACGTAAATACTAACGCGCGCGTATCCTCCGCGTAAGGTGAGATTACCCGCGCGCGTACCCTTCGCATATGGCAATATGACCCCCGGGTGTATTCCGGCAGTGCATCCAACCAAAAAATGGACTATCAAAATCCCAATGCTATAAGATTACTTGCTGCCGAGACACGCAACCGAAATATCCATCCCTCAAAATCCTCCGAGAAAATAGCTTCGTTCAACGGTTTATCAATTTCTGTCCATTCCGCTTGGAATTTGCAAATTACTGCTCCCTAGAAATGGTTCTCTAGATGACACCTACTGTCCTACCCCTCCCGAAAATGTTGACTCAAATGAACCGACTACACATGAGATATGATGGTAAATGAATGAGTCAATGAGTTACCAGATCAAAACTGTCTTTACAATCACTTTTTGGTGATATACTTAACACAGAACCTGAGTCCAAACCTAAAAAAAAAAGTATGCTTTTTGATGATTTTACATAGATAGAAAAGTAAATAGTAGGGGTTCTAAAGAAAATTATTTGGTAATACTGCAAATGAGGAAGATTCGCGATGGTTCAGGATTCAAATTTGGGTGTTATAATCTAGGATTTGGATTCGGATTCGGTAAAATTGTGGATTCAACCCATCACTACAAGAAAGCCATCAGATTTATATGAGTCCCATTTTTCTGCGGGGTACAGATGAGTCTAATGATTTTTATGCCATCAATGCCCAGAAAAGATCCAAAACTAAGTTGCATTTTTGCATTAAAAAATGAGTTGAATAGGAACTAGAAGGAACAAAACCACATGGCGTTAATTCTCGAGCAATTTTGCTCATCTGGGGCTCAAAAAATCCATTAAAAATTACACAAGTGCACACGTTTCTTGCGAATTTTCTTTGTTTCCGGTTAAAAAGACCCAGTGCCTAAAATGAGACCATTAGAAAAATATAAAAACATGAGAAACTTACAAGAGCGTCTGCTAGAGCCGACTCAACTTCTCTGCTTTGCTGCAACATTTTTTGAGCCATGACTGGTCTTGCAGGAGATTGAATGGGCGGTCGTCCCCTGTTAAAATAGAGGGACAAGTTTTCAATAGAAATCAGTGGAAATAAAGTCGTTCAAACAAGGTATTTATTAATTGGATGACAGATAAGGTGAACCTCATGGAATATTTTACCTAGAGGTAAAATATTCTTTTAAAAGAGCTTTTGAATCAAAAATGCTATTATCCATTATTTTTTATTTTCTTGAGAATATTTGATGGCACCACTGAAGAGATTATACAAAAATTGCTTTTATCTTTGTCTCTCTCACAGGGTTATCAATATATAGCTATCACTTTCTTTTTTCTTTTTTTTTCTAGTGTCAAGTTTTGTAGCCAGAGACTTATTTCACAACATTTTCTTCTCAAAATTGCATTTAAATGACTTGAGAAGTTAATTATTGCCAACAAATTTCATAGAAAATGTCTCTGCATACAATTTTACAATGAGAGCGAGATAGCAGGGTCATTCCATGGCGACAGATGGGACAAACACACAGCTAAAAAGTAATTTTTTTAATACTTCTCTTTACAGTTTTAAAAAAAAAAGTGTACAGGAGCATTTAGGAATCAAAACCATAGATATTTATTCCATTCATGAAAATGATTTTTGCTTTAATTTTGACTGAGAAAACTTCATGCAAAGAGCGATTCGGGATGGGATACAAAATGGACAAGTGTTCTGCCGCACCTCAGAAAATTGCATAACTCTGTGATTTGTGAAGTCATGAATGTTTGGAAAATATAAGTCAAAGCCAAGAGTTTATGCTTCAGCACTACCTATGCATTTTTTTAATTTGTCATTTACAGCAGCAGGAAAAAAACAAAAATGTGGGTTATGGCTGGGACAGCAATAGTTACTGAACAATAACAATAGTTGCAGCAATAGTTACACATTTTTCTAAGTTTGATAGCACTGAGCACAAGAGCAAAAACAAGATGTTTAGATTTTCTTGGTGTAGAATGAACTTCCAAGCGGCTGGTTACATCATATTTAAAAATGAGGTTGAGTAAGTTTTATATCTGCCAAAGCTTTAAAATCAACCCTTTTTTGGGTGCTGGGTGGGACCAAACTGTCCACTTTTTTGGGATAAAACAGTTGAAACTACGAAATTTCAGGACAAACAATTATCTGCAGTGTAATTTTAGGGTGTTCATAGCTTCCTCATTTTTAAATTTTTTGGGAAGGTAGTTTCTGCAAAAAAAAAAAAAAAAAAAAAAAAAAAAAAAAAAAAAAAAAAAAAAAAAAAAAAAAAAAAAAAAAAAACACTTTTACCCCGAGGCTCATTTTTTCAAGGAAACACCCAGCAGTAAATAAGGGTTACATGAGAGTGAGAGAGATAATTTGGAATACTCAACAAACTTTTCCACCATCTGACATCATCACTAATACTGTCTATGGACTTTAGAAAATAAAATTACCTGAAATGTTTTGAAGAGAACCTATTGGGACTGGGCTCTCTGCTTGTATCGGTAGACCTTGGAATACCGGAGCTGCCTCTTCGAGCACGACTAGATGGAGAGTAAATAAAACTATTCAATTTCGATGATGGCGAACTCGATCTGCTAGATGCTGTAAATTAAAAAGGTACAGGTTATTTGATTTCCGAACAGATAAATGATAATCATGGGGCATAGGAAAAGAGATTTTATCTTCTAGGAATGGAATTTTGACAGAAGGAAATTTTAGCAACCAAGTTGCTCATACATATTAATTTCTCTTCGAGTGCATCAAGTTGTGTATGTCAACTTCTTGAAAATTGCTGGAGTACTTCTTGAAGTTTTTTCCAAAAAAAATGTCAAATTCAACAATAAACAAGACAAAAGAGATTACAAAATGAAAATTGACTTAGTTTCGCATTAAGGGGTCGAGAGGCACTTTCAGTAAAATTGAGTTAGTTTGATATTAGATTTTTCTACACATTACACACTAGATTCCAAAATATTTTGAGGAAATATGAAAAAAAAAAAATAGTGGATAAATGCAGTCAGTGCTGGTGAGCTTAAACGGAGAACCTTGCAGACAAGCTGCACCTGGAATTTTAAGGTAACAAAACCGATAAAATAGTGCACCTTTATCGGTGAGTAAATACAGTGTTTGTCCAATCTCAAAGCAATTATTAATGGCCGGCGAGGTGAAGGATACAGCACGTTTCTTATGAAGCGTGGATCACCATCAAGGTATACCATTTCTTTTAAAGCAGAAATCAAAACTGGAGGCTATTCTGAGCAAAAGTTCTCAAAGGCCCAGAAAATTTCTTTGTCAATATTGGCTGCAGTTGAGACTTGAAAGTTGAATAAGACACACTCGTGAACTCACTTTGTGAACTCGTTTTTGAGCATACCAGTATGCTCTCGGACTTTAGCTTTTTTTTGGAATTATGAAGAATATGACGAATCTATTTCTTTTGTAACAGTATAGTAAAAAAAAAAAAAAAAAAAAAAAAAGGAAAGATGTCAAGACACGTAAACTGCAACTTCAAAAAAGGGAGAAAAGCCACTTACGCTGAGAAACTGACATTCTACTTTTAGTCCTGCTTGTCCTTTCAACAGGTTCAGGAGTAGATATTTTGGGCGATCGTTCTGCAAAAAAAAAAAAAAAAAAAAAAAAAAAAAAAAAAAAAAAGTCAAAACCAGAAAATAGAAACAAAATAAGTATTGTAGTCTCCCCGGGGTGTTCTTGTTGGGATTTATATGGTATTTGAATGACTCTCAAACGCACTTCGTCGATTAATATCAGAATTTGTATATTTAAACTCAACTTATCTCTAACAATCACTAAATGCACCGCAGCGCGTACACCTAACTTATACCTAATAATCTCTATTGCACCACAGCGCTTACACCTAACTTAAACCAATCACGACGTAATCTTCAATGCACCGCAGCGCTATACTTCTGACCTGTACACCGCAGTGTCACTCTAAAAAGGCCCCGAGGCGATGAAAACCCCCGGTATATAACTTCTCAAACTTCAGATGATCGGAAACGCTAATCGCGTCCACTGACCTCACGCTACTTACGCGATTTTCCAAACAAACCTTCCGAAATCCAATACGCTATGACGTGCGTGCACGAATGCCCAAAGTACAGCTTCCGCGAGTAGCCAAGGTATCTACTCGCGGAGTGGCCAAATGGACGCGGCACCGCCATACCATTTCAGTATTAAATAGTTTAAGTAACGGAAACAGTGATAAAATTTGGATAAAAGATTCTTCCAAGGCACCATCAGAGATGGCTGGAAAAACAGTTGGTTATTAAGAAGATTTCGATGGCAAGATTTTACTAGGAATCAAAGCCTTGGAATGAATGGATTTTCCAAGGGTAGTACTTTTTAAATTGTTACATTGATTATGATTGAGCTGCTTATTTTGGAACATAGGACAACTTATGTTATTAAAACCAAGTTTTGAGAAAAACAAGAAAAACTGCAGAGGTCTTAAAATTTTCAATTTCAATTGATGATACAATTTGTACGTGTAAGGATGATGCACTTACAAGTAATTTTGTCAAGCAAACTAAAAATGGGAGAAATTTTCCAGTTTTCTAATTTCTAATTATTATTCCCCCCCCCCCCATGTCTATAGGTCCATTCGAAAACAAGCAGCCCATTTGTGCTTCTAAATTTTTAAAAAAAAAATTTGACAAAAATTCAAACTGGACCATCACAATCTGACATAAGGCCTCATTACAATTCAAGGAACCCAGAAAAAACACAATCCCTGGTCCTTGTTTTAAAATTGACATATTTTGGGGTTTCAACTGTCCGTTGAAGATTCATAAGGGTATGGTGTAAAGGAATACTGAATAGCATATACATTGGCCCTGATTGGTCTGTTAAATTTTCCTTGGGCAATGGTTGAGGCAACTACTTGGAGCATCAATTTACAATTAACAATTTACCAATTTAACAATTTATCAATTTACAATTATGATTCACAATTTGTGGTAGTTACAGTAACTTACGTAAAGAAGAGACTCCACTACCAACTTTCTGTCTTGCCAACGCTGCATAGTGAGCTCTCGCTTTTGCTCGCTGCGCCGCTTGCAGATCAATGGCACTATTTGACTTCCTTCTATTGCTATACGTCTGCTGAATCTGTGATGCTGTTTCTATTAAAAGGGAGGAGAAGGAATAAAAAAAATTACTAAAGGAAAATTAAAAACAGGAAATAGAAGGCAAGTGAAATAGAACAACCCAAGACTTTAAATAAATAGGTCAGGAACTTGAACCGCTGAGAAAATTTTGGTTCAATTTCGTTCCTGGTTCAAGCCTCGATAAACAAACGGTTCGCGGTGACTTTTTATTCAGTTCCCACTGGTTCACAGAAGAGCAAACCGGATCATTATCAGTGACGTGCTTCATCAAAGCACAGATTTATCAAACAATAACAAAAACTAAACTTGAAACGTAAAATAAAGCAAAATTAGAAAAACAAATTTTTCAATTCGATTCTTTACATTAAATACTCCAATTAATTACTAAATTTGCAAAATTGTCAGAGAAAAATGTGACCACATTTGGAAATCCATTTTAGGCAAAGGAAACTGGATCTTATTTTAAAAGTATTCAACGTATCTTTACTTGTTATAATTAATTAATTATCTGCTTTCTCTGTAAGTTGTAGTCCATCAACTTAATCAAAAGCAAAACCTTCTGAGCCGCCTTTAATTTTTGATGAACCGGTTCAAACCAGAATTTTAAAGATGGTTCTTAGACCGGTTAGCAGTTTTACAACTTTAGGAAAAACAGTTTGCAGATCAGGAAAATCAAATCACATTTCGGAGCAGTTTTCGGTTCTTCGTTCAGTTCAGTTCAAGTCCAAGGGCTTAGCTCTTGTGCAGGTCTTTCACTGTGAAAGACTTTCACTTTCACTGTGTGTTGTGAAAGTTTCACGACAAACAACAGACTTCAGTGAGGCCTTCATACCCATTCAAACCATTTGTTGAAGCAAGGATGTCAGTGAACTTTAGGTGCACTGATCATCATCCAATAGCATGTTAGCTGATGTGCACTCAATTCCCCCTTATAAACTCACTCCGCAAAATCTTCGCACGGAGTCAAAGCATTCAACCAGTTTGGGGAAGAGACAAGGTGCAAAGATGGACAAGAGTACAGTGGACTCTACTTCATGCAGTAGATATTGCACAGGAAATGACTTCCTACAACTGGCAGGAGTGGCAACAGCTGTAGTGTAGTTTTGTTTCCAGTTTTTCTACTCTCTTTCGGTTTCTCTTTGTCTCATGTATTTTGCAAAATTTAAGTAAGGCGTAAAACCAAAAATAAATCTAAAAGCAAAGCTAAAGGTACTGCTGAAGGCTGGTGGCTTTAAACACATGACTTGAAGACTAACTTGCAATCAGAACTTGAACCTCACCCGAAAATTTAAGGAGCCATTTGGGCAGACAGGTTTATTTATTAGGAGCCATAGGAGATTTTTACCCAGAAACTGCATTAAAATTCACGCAACTTTAAGTGAATTCCTCCCTGAATTATTATCAATTAGTTTGCATGCCTATGTGACATAATCTCTAACCTCTCACTCCGTAGAGAGTAATTGATTAAATTAGTATTGCAAATAAATTATCCTAACACCCACCTAAAATATTGTCAGTTTTCATGCCGGTGTGAAGTGATTATCACAAACCCCTTGCTCTAAAGAGAGTTATTAGTTTACTTAGTTTTACAAAAAAATCATCTTAATGCCTACCTAAAGTATCGACAGTTTTTATGCCGTGAAGTAATTATCACAAACCTCTTGTTCTAAAGTGAGTTTTATTAGTTTAATTAGTATTGCAGAAAAATCATCCGAACAGCTACCAACCTACCTAAAATATTGACAGTTTTCATGCCGTGAAGTGATTATCACAAACTGCTTGCTCTAAAGGTAATTAGGTAATTAGTTAAATTAGCATTACAAATAAATTATCCTGTCCCCTACCTAAAATACTGTCAGTTTTTATGCCGTGAAGTAATTATCACAAACTGCTTGCTCTAAAGATAATTAGGTAATTAGTAATTAGTTAAATTAGCATTACAAATAAATTATCCTGTCCCCTACCTAAAATACTGTCAGTTTTTATGCCGTGAAGTAATTATCACAAACTGCTTGCTCTAAAGATAATTAGGTAATTAGTAATTAGTTAAATTAGCATTACAAATAAATTATCCTGTCCCCTACCTAAAATACTGTCAGTTTTTATGCTGTGAAGTAATTATCACAAACCCCTTGTTCTAAAGAGAGTTTTATTAGTTTAATTAGTATTGCGGAAAAATCATCCGAACATCTACCAACCTACCTAAAATATTGACAGTTTTCATGCCGTGAATTAATTATCACAAACTGCTTGCTCTAAAGGTAATTAGGTAATTAGTAATTAGTTAAATTAGCATTACAAATAAATTATCCTGTCCGCTACCTAAAATACTGTCAGTTTTTATGCCGTGAAGTAATTATCACAAACCCCTCGTTCTAAAGAGAGTAATTAGTATTACAAATAAATTATCCTAACATCTACCTAAAATATTGTCAGGTTTTCATGCCGTGAAGTAAGTATCATTAACTCCTTGCTCTAAAGAGAGTAATTAGTTAAATTAGTATTACAAATAAATTATCCTGACACCTACCTAAAATATTGTCAGTTTTCATGCCGGTGTGAAGTAATTATCACAAACCCCTTGCTCCAAAGAGAGTTATTAGTTTAATTAGAATTACGAATAAATCATCCTAAAACCTACCTAAAATATTGTCAGTTTTCATGCCTGTGTGAAGTAATTGTCAGGAACCCCTTGCTTCAAAGAGAGTAATTAGTTAAATTAGTATTACAAAAAATCATCCTAATAACTACACAAGTATTCACAATTTTGTTAGCTAGTTAATTTCACGCTAGTTAGTTTTTGTTTGTTTTCTGAGTTCCAAACTTAGAAAAAAAAAGAAAAAAAAAATACTCATCAAAAACAAGGATCAGGTTACTAGGTACAAATGGGTATTTAGCTATGTATCCAGACAAATAAGAGGTATGGGTTTTCTTGTAGTTCTGAATAAATTTATCGAAATTCATAATACAAGTTACAAGTTTACAACTAGAATAGAAAAACAGAGAGGTTCTAAAATTAAACTTTCGCAGCTTAACTCAAATTAACGTAATCCAAATTGGAAGGAATAAGGGTAAGAATGAGATAGAGAAAAGAAACGTAGTAATCCTTGAACATTTTTTCAAAAAACCTTTGGTGTTAGATCAACATTGAAAATGCTGAAAAAACTGAAGTGGTTAAAAAATATGAAACTGATCATAATCAGGTAACGCAAAATAACAACGCACAGCATGTTTTATTCTTGGGGTCGCGCTAGTCGCCATCAACTAGCAGACAAATGAATGGGCAACCGTTGATTATCAAGAGACATAATACAAGTCAAAGGAGCAGTGCTTGTCACTGCTTCATGGAACCCCCTGCAAAAGCGTGCAGCCCCCGTACATTTCTCTCTCCCTTCTAGTTTCGTCCAAATGTTGACTACTACCCCCCCCCCCTTACCAGAGGCTTCAAGCCCCCTTGCAGTTGCAGAGAGAGCATGGGCTATAGTTACACCACTGTGCATCCACTAATTGTGATACTTGATCACAAAAAGCATCCGAGAAACTATTTAAAGACACATACAAATCTTTAAATTATGTTTTTAAAGTTAGGAGTATTTGATGGGTCAAATATTATGTGTTCACGGCAAGTAGAATCCAGTAAATACTAATGTTTTGAACATAAAATCCTAATTCACTCAACGATTTACAGGTTTCGAGACCAGTGGGCTGATCCTTTACTTTCTTCTTAAACCGATAGTAAACACTGTCTATGAGTGATGCTAGTGCCATTTAGACACTATGAGGATTGCAGGACTTTACCATTGCTATGATGACTATAGTCAAGTTTCCCGTAGTATTATAAAAGCTACTGTTCGGTAGCCTTTATAATATTACCGGAAACTGGAAGTAATGGGACTGTTAATTATGGTTACCATAACAATGGCAAAGTCCTACAATACTTCACCAGTAGCTTCATTCATAGACAGTTTTCACTATGAGTTTAATGAAAAAGTAGCCATCAGGATCTTGTTACCATACTCACAAGGACAGTCCAGACTTCATAATTTAAAGTTCGATTATACTTTCAATTAATCAGCTTAACATGGATCTTCGATTCTCATAATCAGCGTTTTACCTGACAATGATTGCGTAAATTTACAATGCACAGTAAATGACAGAAAAAAAAAGCCAACCAACGGACATCAGATACAATAAGCTTATGTGGTATGATAAGATCACAAAGAGACCTACCAGTATATTTAATGGGTTTTATTGATGGTTGAGTCAGTGTGGGTTGATTCAATGAATTTGTTGAACCAAAATTTGATGCGTCCCCGCTGACAGCTTTTTTATAAACATTACCAAGCGAATTGTACAGAGCTTCTGCTTGGTCTGGAAAGATTTCCGAAAATCCATGATACGCTCTAGAAATAACAAAGAGAAGAAGGCATTACATCAAATGACATTGAAATATGTGTAGAATTATCCCTTGCTAATGTATGCACCAGTTAATGAGTCTGTTGCGCACCTTTTTTTAATTTATTTCATTCCCTTAAAGTGCTAGATGAAAGGAACTTTCTGTATTTTTTATAATTTTTTTTGATCGCGAAATTGAGAATAAAAACAATTTTAAAGTGGCAAACATTTCGAGCGATTTGAAAAAGTTTGCGTGTAGTAGGTAGCTGGAGATTGCGTTATAGTATAGAATATCTGGTGACCGGTATCCAGAAGAGGTCGATTTGCGTGAAAAGTCTTGGATTTTAAGGAAATCATTTCATTAACAAACCGACTACTAGTTTACATTCTGATAATGAGGACAGATAAATCTACAATTGGCAACACTGGCACAGACCTATACTAACGTGCAAACTGCAGTTTCGAGTCATTACTGGCATTTTTCAAATTCGTTTTGCAAAGACCCTCAACTTACAGTTACCTTTTCTTTATTAGAGAGGAAGTTGTAGGAGTTTTTCTTATTTCTATAAATTTTCTCATGACACTTTACTGTAGGATCAATTATTTCTGCCTATAAAGCAAAAGTGAGCAGCAGACCCATTAGTATTTGCACTCATGTTGAGTCGGCCTCTTTGTTCCCATTCAAAATTGAGGCGGTGGCTGAAATAACAGCACATAAAACATGGGGTGTGCTCGTTCTGAGTATCTAAAATAGTGCAAGTGTGTTGATTTCTTTGGAGGTGTTTATTTTTGGTTTTAAGTACATGCAACAATTACAAATTCGCTTCAATGAGTACTCATGAAATCAATAAATCCTCTTCTTTTACAGCGTCCATTATTCAGAACAAGCATACCCCCCATGTTTATGTGCTATTATACCGCCTCAATTGACAATCTAACCCTCAGCTCAAAAAAAGAAAATGAAGATTGTCTGTTGAGGTAAAACTTTTCTAGATTTCAAACTGATGGAAGCGCCATTGATCACTTAAAGGAAAAGATGTGTTTTTGGCATTTCAAATTGAAAACAAAGAAAGAAAGCAAAATCCAAGAGCTTCAGCATCTGCGTAATATTTTTAAAGATTTTTTGAGCCCAAAACCAGCAATATTGGTTGAGAATTAAAGCCATAAATTATGTAATTCATTTTGCCATAAGCTAAGTGAGTAAGAGTGATGATATGTCTATGAGCCTCACTCGTGCTCATAGGAATTTTTGTATTTTATAATTTCCTGTTTTATTTTTGCGTGTTTCAGTCTGAAACTTTCAGGGTATCTTTCTGAAGTATGCTTGCAGGTGCTGACATTTCTTAAATTTGTACTTCAAGCGTAAATTCATCAATTTTTGCCAAACACTATTGACTTTTAGAGCAGCACGACGTGGTGTTCGAGATTCCAACTGGAATCATCACTGGGATCAATTACTGCTCAACCCTGGAATCATCTTAATGTTACCGTTGGATGAATGCTATTCTATTACTTATCCATCTACTACTGATACTTTTACCATGAAAACTTAAGCAAAACTTGATACTCACTTCCTAGCTAGAGCTCGTGTATCTGAATCCGGATCCGTGATTCCGCGTTTGAGAGCATCTTGGAGAAGTGTGACATGCTTTTCGAGAGTATGAGGTACCCATGAATGTATGATTAAATCTAAAAACTCACAGCAAGCACGCCTAATTTCTCGTGACTTTGATTGCAAACTATGCGTAATGATAGGAATAAATCTAGGAGAATGTGTATTTTTTAAAAGTAATCTAAGACAAACAAGGCCAGAAGTTGCAGTAACCTGAAAAAAGAGGGAGAGAAAAATTAAAAATATCTGCAAGAAGTAAACCTGCAAGAGCACATTTAATTTAATCCATGTCTATTTTATTTCCATATATTTTATTTCTTTCTTTTTGTCTGTTTATTTGTAATTTCTTTTCAGTGATGCAAGAATGGAGAAAACGTTCTTCAAGGGAGCTTAGGGCCGCAAATTGATGAAATTTTCAAAAACTATTATTAATTCATAAATAACTAGGGAAAACATTTTATGTCATTAAGTCACTTCATAAATCTTCAAATGGAAGTTGACTTCGCAAGACTTTCGTGCAAAGCCTTTTGTTACAACCCTTCAAAGAGGGGCAAAGTGAGTTTTTCAAGTTGTTTCTCCCATTTCAAAGTCTTGGAGGTAAATTGTAAACTCCATGAAAAACAAGATACTTTGTCAAGGCTAGTAAAGTTAAAAAAACGAAAGAACTAATAAAACAAAACCAGTAGGTAATTGTAATTTAAAGACTTCAGTTTTCAAAAACCTTTAACAGAGATCCTTAGACTATCCTTAACCGAGATACTATTATCTTGAATTTGCCTCCACTTCTGAAACGAACTATAACAGGTGAGAGCTAAAGAGGGATCAAATATACCAAGAGACTTACTTTGGCAGAGTTCTGGATCAAATTAATTAAAACAGTAAATAAAGATTCACAAAAGTGTTCAGCCTTGGAGGTTATGCAGACGGAAAGAAATGATATTGAAATACACGATTCTCTGACGACTTGTGACCTGGAAGCAAAAAGTTTTAAATAATAAGATACTTACACATGAAAGTCAAAAACAAGGGAAGAATTGAAAACATGGTTTTGAAGTCAACAAGGCAGCTAAATGATATTTGAAGAAGACTAAGAGACTCACACTTTCTGTTCCCTAGATTTGTTGCGCGGAACAAATTGTGCATAGTCAAATAGATAGCTGGGCATAAATTATTCGTTTATATATTTCGTTTCAGATCATTTTTTGAGTTCCATTATTGAACTAGAATTACTCAAAATCCGAGATGAACTCGAAAAAAATAGAAACTACCACTTAGGTGTGTAAAATGTGCCCGATTTGACGACCAAACGATTGCGTGAAAAATGTGGGGCGCTCCACAAAAAGTGGAAACCTGAAAATTCAAATGGGTACATCAGGGGATTTCAATGTTGTATTTTCAGCTTATTTGAAATTTTGTGCTATTCACAAGGGCATACTGTGCATGCAGCAGCACAGGGCATTGTACAGAAAGAGCAAGCGTTTTAAAAAGCATTTAAAAAAAAAAAAAAAAACTTTTGTGAAATTTTTGTGGAACAGAATTTTTTTTTGTGGATGACCAGTTACCGGCTGAGAGAAAATGTGTAAAGCAGGGCCCATTTTGCACTCCTGCTACCATTCAAGTTTCAATAGTGAATAAAATTCAAAAAATTGTGAATTAGTGCTCCGTTGAGTTCTTCATTGAAAAGGATTAATTCATTTCATTTTTGACTCTTACGGCTTCCCATCAAGTTGGATTGTTTATCCGATTCATTTTGTCTGTTAAAACTCATGTATTTGAATGACTCAATTGATCAAAATCAAGATCCGGTGAATTGATATTGTTTTTAGACCAAACGAACAAAAAACAAGATTCGTTCAAAGAATCAGAAAATGCACTACTCAACAGAGCACTATTGGGAATATCTACTATTTTGCAAGCTTCACAGTTACTAACCGTAAATCCTTGCATGATGTTTGAAAAGGAAGTTCAAGGTAGCGAAGATTTTGATAAAACTCTTCATAGTTAGTAGCACCAGCAACGAGGAGTGAGCGAAATCGTTTCAACTGCAACAAAAACAAAATATGTACTAACTAAATACTACAACAAATTTGAGAAAGTTTGGTCACAGCTCAAGGTCCATTCTTCAGTGAGATATGTAGGATCAGGATCCCAATATACACTGAGGCTCTCCGTTGTTAAAATAAAATTAGATAGATAGATAAGACAAATAAATAGAGGGACCGCCCTAGCTGCTGGTTTATGTCAAAAGCACCCAGTGTTCTCAAGTGGTCTCCCATCTAAGTACTGACCAGAGACAATACATAATAGAGATCACGCACTATCTATCTTGCCCATGTTTGCGCACAACGGTAACTTTTTTTTTGGGGTCTCAACAGAACACCGCAAACATGGTCCATATGTTGACTGATGAGAAAGTCTTTGAGCTTTTTGCCAAGTGAAACCGAAGCACCGAAATTGCATCAGTCAACGTATGGATCATGTTGAATGGTGCTTCCTCATGCTCCCTGTATTAATTCTTGTTGAGTTCCGAAAAATAAGTCAGCCACCGCGCACACGGCTAGTGCGTGGTCTCTATTACATATTGTCTCTAGTACTAACTACCCCCGACGTTACTTTACTTTGATGATCGGACGAGTACCAGTGGTTTCAACGTAAGGTCTTTGACTTGGTTGTTTAACTGGATAAAAGAAATTGTGATAAAATCACCAATTCCTCACTCATGATTAGACACCTTTTTATCATGAAGTTGAAACCCCAAATATCTTGGGTTGAAACCCTCGTTTTCCTGATCAAATATTGCCAAATTCGTGAAATTTACTTTCTCTGTTTTCGCGATATTTCTACGTGTTACGCCCATTTTTCTCCTATTTAGCAAGTTATTATTGCGCTCACCACTTTAAAAGTAAAAAGTCCTTAAAAGAGAAGATTTATCACCATTTCCACAGGATTTTTTGGCATTTGGGTGTTAAAGCAAACCTTTTTTTTTCTTTTCATTCATTTAGAATTTTACACCTTAATGCAAAGATGAAAATAAGTTTCTTCAGTCCAAGGGTTGATGTCCTCTCATGCCGAGCCGTGCTTTTTGCGTATTCTGGCACAGTTACATCAAAATTGGCAGTTACACAAAATTTCGTGCGACTGTGCAAATTTTTTCAGGGCAATTCATGTTTTTTATACGTTTCAGTTTCGGAATCTAGAGATCACCAAATGAAGTTCTAGCCAACTCCTGCCGCCCGAACGTTCTCCGAATTAATTTCCGGCAAAATTCAGATGGCTTTACTATAGTCAAACCCAAATCAAGTGAAGCTCGACGCTCCTTTTCCCCTCGCTCGCCAGCACTCAATTTTACCCTCTCCACTATGCACCCTGCTGGACAATGCGCCGCACACCATCCCCGGTCATCGTTCTACCTGAGGCTCCGCACGCAGGTACGGGGTTTTGAATAGAGCGCCAAGAGACGATGAAAGAGGAGAAAGGCCCGACGCCGGCTACTGTTGGCTGGCGAGTTCGCTCGGGCCGTTGTGGTGGGAGAAGGCAGCCGAGGAGCGTCGAGCTTCACTTGATTTGGGTTTGACTATAATGATGTAAGTCATCCTAAAAATAAATTGGTTAGTGTGAATAACAAGATTGAGTATTATCATATTTTTTTTTAACAACGGTTAAGTCTAATGGCTGTTCATTATAGAGGTAGAATACTAGATATATAGATGGAAGCATAAAAAGGAACTCACAGCATCAACTCTCTTGTCCCATTCGATACTGGTGTTTTCTAGGATCTCTTTGATTTTAGTTATGTGCTCGCAAACATTTTTGGCCGAGAATATTTGTATTTTTGGAACATCTTCAAACGCTTTTAAAAAGCATTCCTCGTCTACAGCTCCAGCAGCTCCGCCTGCAACGAAACATTGATTTACAAAAATTAAAAAAAACCAGTCTATGCCAAAAAAAAACAAGAAAAAAGAAAACCCAGACAGCAAAAATTTAGATGAGTCAGGATTCGAACAATTCATTAACCTTTTCACTGCGTTCGAAGAGTATACTCGTCCATTGCATTAGTGTACCGCAGTCCGCAGTGCGTTCGACAAGTATACTCATCCGGTTTCCCCTGCACTTTCTCCGCCGGTACAGCTGCCGCATTTGTGCCAAACATAGCTACAGTTACTCCATCTATCAGGAAGCGTATGAACTACATGATGGAGGCGCTCGCAACGCTATTCGCATCGCGCAACTTGGGATTCAAAAGAACATTGCAGTGAAAAGGTTGACAATTGAAGGATTTTTTTTTTTAATACAAGAGTAAATTAAGAAAGGTCAAAGACCAAGAATATTGGAGGTGCTTTAGACAGCAATATTCAAGACTGGAGACGGTAACTTTTTTACTTCTTGTATTACATACTGTTCTAAAACTTTTTGTAAAAAGAGAGATTGCATGATAAGAGGGGCAGCAACTAATGGAGCTGTTGCTAACTTTTGCTATGTGCGATTGAATAGTACAACCTTTGTCTGAGCAAGAGTGCATCAATTTTTCCTTCTTATTGCTTCTCTCCAAAGATTTTTTTTTTTTTCAATCAGTAGGACAGTTCATTAGTGTTGGAATAAAGGTTGATTTTTCAGAATTTTGTTCATTCATTACTTGAAAAATTAATTAATAAGTACCTGTACGGGGCAGGGTGTCTCCATTTTTCTTTAGACTTGCACCTACCAAAAAGAGAAAAAAATAAGTTCAGTCAAAAATTTCTATGGATATTGTCAAGAGTAGATTTTCACTCGAGGTAAAAAAAAAATCATCATTTTAATCTTTTGCTGATACCTTTTAGCAGGAAACAGGTTAGATCTATGATGACAAATGCAAGTGACCTTGAGACGACGGTCATTTTGTAATTGATGCACAGGTGCCAAAGAACTGAAAGAAGCCGCAGTTAATTTTGGTTAAGGTCACAGTGCTGTGAGTAATTAGGATTCAACAAGTGTCCTTGCAGAAGAATTAAACATTTTACTCCTTGGCAGTTTTAAAAGTTGTTTTGAACCAATGAGACATTGTAGAAATAACAAGGAATTGTGTCCGAGCTTTTGAGACATCAACTGATTGTCAAAACACAACAATATATACACAAGCTTCACAACAAAGATGACTGATGAGCTTATTGACACCGCCATGCATACAAAGGCTTGTTAATGGGCAGTTGCAAGGGTCTGCAATTTTGTGTTTTTTTCTTTTTTGTAAAAAAAGTTAAAGTACTTGATGAGCTGAGAACAATGGTGCCTTTGCTTTTTTCATAAGTGTCCGAGTTTTGGAGTTACACGCACAAAAAGTTGTAAAGAATTGTGTGCATGATGATGTCACTACGCGGAATTCCCATTTATAACAGTGTATTTTAGGCCAAAATCTCATCTCCGGAACAATAGGACTTAATTAGAAACCAAAGGCATCTTTGTTCTCAGCTCATCAAGTACTTTCATTTTCTTAGTAAAAAACACAACATTTAGACCCTAGGTTGCCACTGCCCCATTACACATTCTACTCTTATGATGAAGCAACTGTCGAATATTTTCAGCCTTTGGGGATGCCTGACTCTCATTAGGAGAAATGGAAGTGGAGCCTCAGATAGGTTGGTAACCATGTATTATAAAATGACTGACAAAATAATCATAAATTAAAATTTAAAGAAGCCTACCTGAAGCGATCCTAGTTTGTCTTAAAGATGAGGGTTGACTAGCACTACTATAAACAGAATTTATCCTTTTCACAGCCACTTTCTGGAAAATTAAACAGAGAACCATAAATGAAAATGAATTAAAGGTGCTTTATTACAAAAATACAATTTTTTTTTTAGAAATATTCGTCATTCTTTGACAATTCCATCAAATTTCAAAACAATACCTCTACATAGATTTGAATGCTTAAACATAAAAAAACATTTCCAAAACATACAGAAATGAACAATCAGGGACCAACAAATTTTAAGGCTTGACGGTCCTCCGAAAGGCGTTGGATGGTGCGCATGTAAGTATGATTGCGTGTAGTTTATACTCCACACCTACCTATCTGGCTATCTGCGAGCCGATCATTCACTTTATCGTTAAACCGATCGTTAAAACTGTCTACGAGTGATGCAATTGGTCGAAAATAGTAAAACTTGGCTGTTGCTATGGTAACCATCGTTAGGAGTTTCGTTTTATAAAGGCTATTCATGAGTAACCTTTAAAAAACGGACATTATAACGATGGTTACCATAGCAACAGCTAAGTTTTACAATATTCGACCAATAGAATCACTCATACACAGTCTTAACGATCGGTTTAACGATGAAATAAATGATCGGCCCGCTGGTAAGTGCTTACCGATCATCATGCGTGCAGGACCATGAGAACGTAGCATTTTTTGGTCCTTAGGACATAAAGAACGTCAGACGACTCTTTAGATTTTAGCTTACGTAGGCCACCTGCAACGCTACAATTCATTCAGATATATATTTCGCGGATCCTAAGTACATCGCTGAGTCGTCCGACATTCTTCAAGTCCCCTACTAAACGAGATTAATCATCAAGTTAGACCAATAGAGAGGATTTATAGGTCATGATTTTGCAACTTCCAGGAGGCAGTCATGATGGAAATCTTTAATGGACATTTAACACAGACTCCGTTTGTTTGCCTCATTTTTTTTAACCTTAGAGAGAAAGTTGCGACAGATATACTTTAAATTGGTTTAAACGAAAGTGCAAGTATTAGAGAGTGGCTATCTGGACACAGAAATCGATATAATTCAGGGTTAGTTCTATTTTCCCCAGTCCAAAAAAACCCCCTTTAAAAAAACCCCCTAAAAAACCCAGCATACAGAAACAACAATTTTAATGATTAAAAAAAGGGCATAAATCTGTTTTATTTTGGCACGTTTTTAGTACACATAAATGCTGAGAATGATCCAGGTTTGCAGGCAACTTATTCATGATTGTCCATTTCCAAAATATCCAACTCTAATGGCATTTCTTGAATCTTCTCTTCACCGGATTTACAATTGACGACGTTAGATCCGAAAACGTTCAAACCCTGAAAAATTTACTTAGGCCTTAAGGGCGTTCATGTTAGATCCGATAAACGATAGATCGAGAAACGACTGCAATTGTTTGCATAGATTTCCGTTATACTATATCTAAGAATAGCTGCGTAGTGCGTAAGCTTATGGATCAAGAGGGGGGAGATCGGAACTTAATTCCCGCAACATTAAGCGCACTTTTTGACGTTTTTCGATGTAGCGGTTTTTTTAATATAACGTTGCTAACCGCCGTCAAAATGACGAAAATTGAAAAAAATTCGAAAATCAAAGTTTCACTGTATCAAGTCTAAAAAAACCCAAAAAAACCACAAAAAACCCGCCAGGTCGGGTTTTTTGCAACCCTGATATAGTTGTTTCTTCTGGAAGGATTTGCACAATAAGGAAACTGACGCATAACAAAAACAAGCCAAATTTTCTCACCAGGATAATTACATTGGAATTCTGTGTCTAGATAGCCACTTTAAAACACTTGCACTTTCGTTTAAAACCAATTTCCACTGAATTAATTACAATATTTGATTGTGTTGATTCTGTTGGCAATGATATAAAATGCCACTAAAAAGTAGTAAAAATTCCACTTGATATCTTTTGCTATCCTACAGGTCAAAATCTTGTAAAAACGAGTGCAATTGACAAAGTTTGAAAGATACACAAATTAAAGATATACTCAAGATTTTCAAGAATTAAAGTTTGAAGATAAGAGAGTAACTTAGCCCAATAAAAGTAAAGGGACAAGTCGATGAATTTGGAATCAAAAACACTTACATTTGCTGATCTATCTACTTCATCTGTTTCAAAATGTTCTGAAAAATAAAAAATTAACAAAAACGTTATGAGATTTTTAAGCAAGTGTAGACTTTTTCTAGCTAATAATAATGACAAGGAAAATTGTTATTATTTTTTTTAGAATAAAATTATGGCAGTCACTTGTATCATTGACAAAGAAAAGTCATTCTGACGAAAACTTCTTTCTTCTTCATTATTTATGCAAAAACATTGAGGGACCCTGAAGGTATCTTACAGCTTCAGTGAAAAAAGAACGTCATTTAATGATACAATAAAAAAAAATAATAACTTGCTGAAATATTTGTGATATTGTTAGCATTAAAGATTGCACAAAGAAAAGTTACTTTCTTTGTGAGGGCATATCCTTCTTGTGCAAAAGAGATAAAGCACAAGACAAAATTGACTGGATAAAACACAAAGACGCATTGGCTTTTCATTGAGGTATGCTTTAAAATTAAAAGTTTAAAATCGGAGTCAAGTTTTGTTTTGATTTTTAGAAATGAAAATTGAAAATGCGCCAAAGATTATGGCCTAGGTGTGCTTACACTTCTAGAACGAGCTCTAGTTGTTAAACTATGATAACTACGGTAAACTCTCGATTTACCGGCTTTCGCGATTACCGGAAAAATTTTTCCGGTCCCGGAAAGAGTCCCATAAGAACAATGTTAAATTTTATTCGATTTACCGGATCGCAATTTACCGGATTTTTTCTCGGTCCTAAGAAGAAATTTCTTCTCAATTTACCGGACTTTGCTCAGATATAGCAGTTTTTTCCCGTGACATGATGCCGCGATCTCAAAGGATCACCATGAGTGACTCTCCAAACTCATCAGTCGCGGTGTTTTGAAAAACGCGTCAAGCGGTGGCAGGGAAGCTTCCCTGCCTTCCCGCGTTGCCGCTCGTAGTGCGTTGGCTCCATGCGTGAAGCATGTAGTTTATGGCTTTGGCACTTCAAGAACTTGCCAACATTGGCAACGCTGGCTGACAGCGAAAAAAAAAAAAAAAAAAAATTACAAGCAAAATACAAAGGAGCATTGGGTAATTTGTTTTTTGCGACCCTAATCAGGAATCAGTACAACTCATTGAAATAGGAGGCTTACCTGCAAAATTTTCATCACATTCTTTAACGCAACCAGCAACTTTCTCAAAAGTTTCAAGGATGTGCTGAAGTCTGTCAACAAAGATAAAAAAATGAGATAATGGTTCTACAATGGAATACGACAAAAGAAACATGAGAAGAATGCATACGAACGTTAAGACTAGAGGTCCCAAACACAATAGAAGTCATCACAACATTTTCATGTCTGACTGAGCAAGAATATGTGAATTTAATTATACTTGAATGATGAAATGCTAGTTTTTGAAGTATTTTTCATGTTTTTCTGTTGCGAAGAACGCAAATTTCGGTTTCAACCTTCGCTTTTATTTTTTTATTTTTTCACTTTTCTTGCAACACATATCCTTTTGAAGATAATGATAAAATATTTTTTTCTTCAAGTTGCTCACAAGTATTTTAAACAATTGTTTAAAGTTTGCATTTCCAATTCTTCAAAGCCTACTTCAGTTTGCAGTCCATTACATTCTGGTCATTTAAAAAAATAAAACTAGAAGTCTCTGGCTATCATAGAACCTAAGAAAAGTCTGTCTGAAGTTTGAAAAAACCAACAAAATTGAAAGCTTTTAAAATCAGCAAATAAGAAATTGAAGTACATTTAAAAATTAATTAGAAATTTCCCGTAAATTTTAATTGGAAATGCAAAATTTAAAAAGTTATTCAAAATACTTTTAAGCAAATTTAGTAACTAGTAGTAGTAGTAAAGTCCAGCCGCTCAAACCTTGCGTTCGTTATACTTGTATTTCAAAGCGAACAACTGAACTGAGAATACAAAAAGGGAATAGGAAGGAAGGGAGATACCTACCAAAGTACCTCACTGTGAGGAGAAGGGACAAGAGGGAAACCGCACCAAGCGTGACACCCTGAGGAAAGCAGATGTCTCAAGAGCACACCAGGACTGGTATGCTCTTGGAATTTTTTCGGGCAATCTGTGTGTCTCTCTACAATCTTTCCTCTCTCTCTTGTCTCATTTTCTCATTCTCATATTTCCCCCCCCCTTCTAAACCCTCTGAAAAATTGAAAAAAATTGATTAGGTATATCATTATTTTCACCAGGATATGTGCAACAAGAAAAATGAAAATAAAAAATTTGAAGGGGAAAAAAATTGAATTTTTGGGTAGGTTAGGTTACCCCCTTAAGAGCATGTTAAACAGCAAATTTCCTTGATTCCTTGACCTTTCCATCTATTTCAAAGACCCAAAAACCTGCTGCAAACAATACTCAGAAAATAAGAGCCACTGTTCTCATGTTTGAGAAACTTACTTGTTAGGAGGTATAGTCTGATTTTTCAGAAGGCTATACTTGAATGGTTCTCCGATGTGTTTGTACAACTCGACTAAAGATTTCATGGCCGTTTCTCTCACTGTAGCCGACGAGTCACTAAGTAATTTTATGATGAGAGGCAAAAGTTTGGTGACACCTAATGACTTAGTACCATGCCTGAAAAGAGTAAAGAGATTAAAAAATTAACTTATATCAGAGAATAAATATTGAAGTATAACATTCAGGCTGTTGAACAAATTAATTGTATCTATAGGACTCAATTGTAGTGATGCTAATTTTTAATCAATTCTTCTGAGAATCGATTGATTGGAGCTGATTCATTGATTAAATCGGATCGATCCACATTTATCGGTGGATCAATTTTTTTTAAGATGAATCTAATCGAATTGAAAAAAAAAAAAATCGGTTTTTTCAGTGCTGCTTCAAAACCGTTCAAAAGTTATGGCCGAAAAACCACTTTACCTTTGACCTCCCCCTGGTTCTAAGAGGGCTAAAATAAAAGATAGGCCATTTTTAGACTCCCCGTGAATAGCTCTATTAGTCCTGAAAAAATGAAGCCAATACATTCACAGTCCATTCCTTATGGGCGATGAAACAACCTCTTTCATCATTTGACATGGAATGATCCTTACACCACTGGTAAAAGAATAGCTCAGTAATAAACGTCCAGTCGCCCCAAAAAAAACTAAAAAATATTCAAGCAGTAGTTTTTTCGTGCCCCGATTAATGAACAAAAAGAAAAGTCCTTCAAATCATTAATGTATCTCCAAAGTGAGGAAGAAAGAGAGCTTACACTTCGATGGCTGTGAGCAGACATTTCAGGCTCTCCTCTCGAATGTAACTGTTCTTATGCGTAAACCCTGTGGTACTCAGCTTCTCAAATAGATAGGCTGGCGACATAGCACCGATGGACATGAGGGTGGTTAGCAAATTCTGCGCTTTCTTCCTTACAGCTTCTTTACTGTCACCTGCCAAATAAAAAACAAGCAAAACAGAACATTAATTTATAATTCAAGGAAAATTATTTGTCATCTGTTCAAACAATTAAAAAGACCTGGTATATAAGTGTGCTACAGTTTTGCAGAGCAGCATAAAAATTGCACAAAAAGTTTCCTCGCATGGCCAGTGCAATATTTTGAATCCAAACTTCAAGATAGAGTCTCTTAACATTTTTAAAACTTCAGGTAGCATGCATTGTGGCTTGAAATCACAAATACAAAAGAAAAATTCCTGAAGCAAATAATGAGAGCTGTAAAAATAAATCCCACAGGCTCTGAACACAAGAGTCAACATTTAAAAGCTACTCTGAATATCCTAACAGACTGAAGATTCTTAACACACAAGGGTCGTTCAAAAAATAAGTTTCCCTATTTTTTTTCTCGGCTTCTAATTAAGCTAGAGAAAATCCAACTAAACTGTCTTCTGGAATTTAAATCGGACCACCTGCTTCACAATTTACATTTTTTTGGACCCATAGCCGAAAATTTTCATCCAACTTCTGACAACCGTTTATCTCGTCAAAAACTTTGGTTGGACGGTTGTGCCTCATCCTCCATCCAGCCCTGACCTTGCTCCGTCTGACTACCATCTGCTTCTTGCTCTTAAGAAAAATTTAAGAGGGGTGAAGTTGGAAACTAACGAGTAACTGAGGAACAGGGTGGTGTCATTTTTCAAAAGCTTAGACAAGGAGTTTTACGATAAAGGCATTGAGAATCTCATCAATCGCAGTGAAAAGGGTCAACTAGGGTTATTATTACGTTGAAAAAAGCTAAGTTGAGGAGCTTCATCGTTTTCAACTCAAAAGAGGGTTGGTCTACAAAAATACAAAATCTTATTATGCTATCTTGCCTTCGCTTTGAAAAAAAGCTGTGATTTTTCAGCTCATTGAAAAATTTGACCGATATTTTTGGACATGGGTCCAGAAAAATTTAAATTGTAAAGCCTTTAAAGTAGCTATCGGTTTGTTTTACATCTAAAAATAAACCGCTGAACTGGTAAGTTTATGACCATTTCAATGATGCAACTTGATTTTCTCTAGCTTAAAATGTAGTTGAGAAAAAAAATAAGGAAACTTACTTTTTGTCCGACCCTCATACACACTGTTGCTAAATATGATGCTACTTTAATTCATGAAATTTATGAGATGCAAACCAAAAAAGCTTGGTTTTCTCGGTTGAGATAGAAAACAATAAATTCAATAAAAATCGAAAAAGACTGAAGGCACATTATGCCTTGCAAGTCTAAGGAAAACACAGCGCCAGCTTATGAATAGTTATTTACAACAGAAAATATTACGGAACACTACAATGAATACAATCAAATATCAAAACATACCCAGTCTTTCAATCATCGCTGAGAGAATTATTGAAACATACGATCGAAAATCCGATTTCATTCGATCAGCAAGAGCTGTTAATATGTCAATTCCTATTAAAGTCACCTGGAGGAGAGAGGAAAGAATAAAATAAAGTTAGGACAGTTGACAACAAACAAAATGAGGGGGGGGTTGAGGGGTGGAGGAGCGTGCTAATAAAGTTAATTGAAAAAAAGTGCTGATTTACGCAATATAACTTGACTAATATTCATCATGTATTATCAGAGTAAAGATTAGACCTTACTTCAGTGGCGAAGCGTGATATTTGGCAACATGGCATTTTGTCTATTTAAACTGATAGAAAAGGTCGAAATCGATGGTCATCACCAATTTCTGGGTAGTTCGATAACTTACGGGGGTTTTAATGAGCAAAATGCAACGTTACTAGATCACACGGTTCATTACTGCCTTACTTCCTTCAAATAAACTTTTTTTTTTATCTTTTCGACATTGTGTCTTTACTCAGCAGGAGTGTCTTACAAAGAATCGGGTTTCAAGATGAACAATAAACAGAATTACTAACCAATAAACACTAGCATGAAGCACTTGTTGAATGCTTTATCAATAAACCACCATCAAACAATCTGATAGAGCAGGAGAGATGAGACTCGTTACAAGCAGCCAAGGTCAAACGAAGACCTCAAGGCAGTCATCATTCTTGCATAAATTTTTAGAAGATAAAATATGCGTTTCAAAAGCAATTTGATTTTCAAAAAAGTCAAAAGATTGCATCAGTATCTTTCTCATCTCTCCTCCAATTTCATTACATTTAATTTAATCTTAAAAATCTGTTCCTTCAAATTTTTTGGTCGGTGGAATGTGTGGAACCGGCAATTAAAAAGATACTGTAGTCACTATGGCAATCACTCTTTGTCATAATGTTTATAATTTTGATTACTTCCAAAAAAATCAAGAGAGAGAGAGATCGGTAATTTTTCTCACAAAACAGCATTGACAGGAATTTTGATGAAAGTATATTAGCAGAACTTATTCACAAACAAAATCTCTGCTGAACTTGGAATTTTTTTGGAAGCACCACAAGTAACCAGAATACCAGAGGAAGTTGAACTTTTTTCTCATGGAGCATGATGGAAAAATATGAAACGGGTTACTCTTGGTTAAAGGTGGTTTAAATTAATCGGCTCATGCGAAAATGTCCGATGTCCAAAATATTTTTTTTGAGAAGACAAATATAGAAAAATGAAAAAAAAAATTTAAGAAGAAAGAAAGAAAAAAAAAAACAAGGCAGACAGACAAGACAAAGGAAGCGGGAGCAAAAATCTGTGAAACAAGCTTGATCGAAGCTTACACAGATGCAGCTAAGTACTTCTTAAGAGTCAAGTGCTCTCACAAAGTCAAATAAAAAAAAAAAGGACTGCAAACGCTTTTGCACAAGCATCGTCCATTTAGCATTTCTATTTAAAAAACGGAGTAGCAGGCTAACCATAGTCAAAATGAGCAGCTTAGTGATGCAAGAAAGGCTGATTGAAAAATGTTTGAGATGAAATTTTCATACTATCTTTTGGTCCTCATAACTTTTGAAGAATATGCTTCCACCGAGTAAAAACAGATAAATTAGACTACCAAAAAGAAAAGAAGCTCTGAACAATTAAAGCAATTTTTTCTTTAGCTGTTTAAAGAACAAATGAGATAAGCACTGACCCAAAGGCTGCTTTAAAAAGGAGCAGTTTAACCGGAAAGAGAGAGAGAGAGAGAAAAAAAAATCTTACTTTAAAGTTACTGCTGTGGCACCATGGGACGAGAGAATCAATGAAGAGACCGATATCTTCACATTCAATTGAATTGGCCTCATTGGAGATAAAGTTGAAGATTTTATCACCCAAAAGTAATTTATCTTTGGTATCAGCTACAGCGATTAATGCATGAAAATCATCCATACATGTCACTGCAGCTAACTTTTTGGCATTCATTTTTATTGTCTAAGTGTCACTTCTTTAATATGATCCTTCTCATGTTCCGAAGTGCTGGTTATCGGCACTCACTCTCAAGCGGACATCAAACCTGAAACAGTCGTAACCGTAAAGTTGAGAATCAGACTATTCAAAACTAACTAAAGCCTTAATATTACGGGTGGATAAAGGAATTTGTCTTTCTCTATCTCCTTCCATTAGAATGCACGCATAAGAAAAGAACAGGGATACAGGCTGAAGTCCTGTGATGGCCCCTCTCGCTTTCCCTCTAACACATAAGTGCAAATGGAAGGAGATTGAGAAAAACAAATTCTTGTCTTCGCTCACGCTTAACATACAGTCTAAAAACAATTGAAAACTTTGACAGATGAGGCGAGAAAATGCGAGCTTCATAATCTATTCAAGAGTGATCAAAAGTGCACTCTGCTGAATTATTTTCCCTGAAAAATGTGTCCAATTCCAAAGAAATGTTTGCCATAATTTTCATTCTTATAAGAGTCTTTGATTACATTTTAAAAATGAAAAAAAATGCACGATCATCGTAATGTTTGATAGAAACGTTTGTGAATTCTCACGCCTCGCATAGATCATAAATTTTACTGTAATTGGCATAGTTTGCATTTTGAGCTGACTTGTCACCGAGAGTAACAAACAATACTTTGGATTTGAAAATACACAAATTGATTCTAGTGGAATTTGATTTGTAACTGTGGAAACAAATAAAGTGTAAACATAAAAAAAAAAAAAAAAATTAAAAATCCGGGGAGGGGGGGGCAGTCTGTTTATAGCTTAGCATAAGGTCCCTAGAGAATACCAGGTACTCTCGCTAGAGAATCTGGAGGTCTTTTGCATATCGGGACGTTTGAATTCACATGTATTTAAATGGGCGGAACGAACTTTTTCATCTGAACTTTTAACTATTTTCTGAGACGAAGTTTGAAACCAAATTATTTGTACTTAAACTAGACCCTTTGAACTTCAATTCTGAGAAGTGTCTTAGATACCAGTCAATTTTTTCATAGGTAAACAGCCCTCTGAAGCAACCTCTAACAAAGTTGTGGGTGGGGAAGGGTGGAGGGGGCCTAGACGCTAGTGATGAGCGGAGAGAGGAGGGACTCGGCACCTCCGTTCGGCTCTTCTAGGCAATACTCGGCATCACCCGGTGGTCTTTCACGCGCTTCTGATTGGCTCAGAGGAATGGAGGTCCTCTCTCCATAGTGAGAAAGGGGAATCGAGTACCTGGTATTCTCTAGGGACCTTAGCTTAGCAGTGTAACATCATTACAATATACTACTATATCATCTTAAACTCTTTACAGTGATTACTGGACAAAGATAGGATGTAGATAGGCTTGATATTTCTTAGCTTGTTTCAAGTGGTTATCAATTTTATGCTAAATAGCCCTGTTTATCCTTAATCTGATACCCTCGATGGGGGGCCTAAATACTATTACAAAAAACTACGACATTAAGATCAGCAAGCTGATCCTTAACCGATGCAAGATCGTAATTAGAGTAAACTCTCAACGGGCATTGGAAGAAGAAGAATCTTGCAAGAGTGGCAGAAACTCTGGCTTCATTTTGAAACGACTGTACCCTACATGCTCATGAAATATTAGTATATGTTGAAGCGATTCACCTCTATTTTCTGAATTTTACAGAAAAATGCTATAAACAACGCCAGTTCAAGAAAAAAGAATTTAATCCCTTATCAATCAATATTTCTATAGAAATCAATTTCTATACTGACAAGAACCGATCAAATTTTTTATACTGAAATATACCATGATCATATTAACAACCAGAATACAAAGAAAAAGAGACTGTCTTCACTCGGAGAGGCTGGCATTAGGAATCAAATAAAAGTGTAATAGTTAACTCCCAGAAGCTCAGCCTAAATGGTATTGCTAAACCAATGCATGGTTTGGGACAGATAATTTTCAGAGCATTGTTAGATTACCCTATTGAAATGAAATGCCCAACATTGGAGACAAATGGAGATTCACATTCAAACAGTGCATGTAACAAGGAACGGAGAGATAAAATGCATTGACGTTAGGTGACTGATTGATGTGAGCTAAGAACAGAAGATTGGTCAACATCTTCAGAGGAGGGTAATGACAATCTTGTCGTTAAAAATAAAACTCTAATCAACCAAAATATTTATCAATCGTAATAGTTGCAAATGGGTCATTAATTAAGTTTATAACCTACCTCAAGAGACAACTTCAGTTAATTATCAATCAATTCCAAGATTACAAAAAGAAAACATGCAGATAAGACTGACTATAGGTAATTTTGTCGGACTTCACAAATTAAAATTGAAAAATTAAGACAGTGATGAATTTAAATTGGACATGGTCAAAAACAAAAGTAAGATAATAATTGGGAAAATAACCAAACCACCCACTGACATCAGTTGAATGCCAGAAGGCTGACGGCCGAATTAAGGAGGCGTGAGGATGGATGCGAAGAGAAAAACATTTATGGTATTGATGGGAATCGGAGAATTTGTGGAATATTGATAGAATTTAAAAAAAGAAGGAAAATTTAATGAAATCGTTCTAAAAAGTTTGAAGAACCAGCGCCTACAGGCTGTACCGATGACCTTATCCAGCGATACACCCTCACACAACCAATCACTAGGGACAGTAATTAATCACAGTGAAACGAACAGAAACTCACTTTCCTGTCACAAGATACTGACCATTATCCGAAAAAGAAAATTGCAGTCACTCAGAACATTATTTGAACCGAAAATAAGACGAATTTAACAAAAGCACATAAAACACTCATAAAACACGGACAGATTTGGATTTTCAATAACAACACCGTAGACTTCTTTTGATGAGTCTGATGCACCGTTCAACCGTCAAACCATCATCTAACGGCGCGATTTTTGAAAAGGTTTTCGAGACCATCCAACTCACTCTTGCCTTGCTTGCTACTCTCGGTCTCGCCCCCTCATGTAATAAGCTGGTAAAAAGCACCCTGCACCGGGCCAGTGCCGGCGTTTTCTATTTCACCCTTAACCCTCCAACGTTATTCGACAAAATAATTAAGTACTTGCATTCCATTCTAATGTCGGATGTATTTGATAAAAAATAGCACAAGATGAAAAAAAAACTTCAAAAAAATTTAAGGGAAAAGACTCGAAAGTGAAAAGGTTTTATTTGGAAATCCACTTGAAAATATTGAGTAAATTCAAAAAGCACAGGAGCTTGTTGCAGAAGTGTAAGTAGGTGGGCCCTGATAGAGCTCGTTTCAGAAGTGTAGGCGCACCAAAACCATAATCTTTGGCGAATTTTCAATTTTTATTCCTTCAAATCAGCACCGAATTTGCCCCTGACATTAATCTTTTGTGTTTAAAGTGTTCCTCATTGAAAAGTGAACACTCAATTTCATTTTCATTCATTTTCATCGAGCATTATCAGAAATAATGTTGACAAATTCTAAAGATTATCGGTCCAGTTGCGCCTACACTTCTGAAACTACCTCTAGGATAGATGATTTTCACGTCTTTCCTTACATTACACGTAGGCACTACAAATAGAAATGAATGAAAATGAAATCGAATCTTGGCTTCCCATAAATGGACATTTAAAATCAAATATTCAAAAAATGCAGGCAAATTTTATTTTGATTTGAAGGAATGAAAATTAATAATTTGCCAAGGATCATCAGTGACCTCTACCTACATTTCTAAAACAAGCTCTAACTCTCCTGGGGATGTCCATACCGGGCTCTAGTATCGATACTGGCCCCATTGCCAGTATCGATACTTTGGTACCAATATTCAGGTAAGTGAAAAGTGAAATAAACAAAAAATTCAGGCCACAAAAAAGATAAGAGGCGTTTAAATGTGGAGAGAGGGTGAATTATTTGAGCAAAACTTAATTAAAGTTTTTGCAATTATGATGTGGTTCACTAATGCTAAGTGACGTGCAGCAACAACTGATTACAGCATTATACTTTGAGGTCAAGGTATCGATATTGAAGTATCAACATCCCTGAACTTTGGAGGAGCCACAGAGAAATGATCCTCACATCAAAAAGCCATACCTAACTAAAGATGTCTACTTCAGGGCCCGTTTCAGCTGCAACCTTTTTCGGGTTGTCAAAGTCGGTATTAAATGACAGCCGAATAGTGTGCAGTAACCATCCTCCTAGGTAGCTAACTTTAAGTCAATAGGCAGTTTCACTGAAGCTAAAATTGATCATTACTAGAGTCACATAGAATTCAATCCAAAAGTCACATAAAGGTGACGTTCATCAATTTGGAAAAGCACAACTTAAGCACTCCCTTCAATAGCAGTCAAAGGGTCTCAGGCAGAATTTCGTTAAAACTTTTAACTATCCATTTGTTGCAGGCAGTGCAGGCTCTTGACCGAAGCCAGGAGGCCAAGAAGGGCTGATGGGCTGCAGCCCTCCACCCCCCCCCCCCCAAAATTTCAGTATACAGGGGAAAAAGGAGAATGAAAGGAAAGGGAAGTAAAAAGGAAAAGAGGGAGAAAGACCTGCAGCCCCTAAAAAAAAAAAAATCTGGCGATGGCCGTGTGCAGGCTTCGTGTTAAATGAAGGAAAAAATTTCTGAAGACACTACTGAGGCATGTTGGCGTACTCTCTGTTAGGGATGTTTAATACTGGGTTTGGTGATGATTCTTTACATTGATAGTAGTAAATGAGGGATCGAAATCCAAGTATTGATGCCAAAAGAATTGACCAACATTGTATAATGAAACCAGCATCGAGTATCCATACCAACATTGAGTATCGATACCGACATCGAGTATCGATGACGACATAGAGTATCGATACTGACATCAAGTATCAACACTGACATCAAGTATCAATACTGACATCAAGTATCAATACTGACATCAAGTATCAATACTGACATCAAGTATCAATACTGACATCAAGTATAGATAACCCCATTTCCCATAAAAAGACACAGCTTGTGATGTGACTTGTAGGGACCAAATAATGTTACGGCTTAACGGTCCCTTTTGTAGATGGTCGATGTGCACTTATAGGAGGTTAAATCTTTACACAATCCCCACTCAAGTAGTCACCATCCGAAGTCTTTCACGGACCGTCAAGCCGGAACAATATTAAGTCGCAACTAGGTGCTTGCAAGCCTGACTCCAGGAGATGCAGTTTCAAGCCTTTTTTGCAAGTATAAGATAAGATTTACCACAGCTGATAAAAGAAATGTAACAAAACATGATAATTACTTTATTTAAACAAGAATGGTTTAATTTTCTTCTAAAGAACTGTGGAAAAGCAAATGGAACACCAGAGGACAAATTTGACAAAATTTGAATTTTGATGTTTTGTCTCATTTTAAGTTAAATGCAAAATGCCATATACTCTTGAGTTTTAATACTTCTTTTTACTGTTTTTTTCTGTTTGTGTTTAAGGTGGTCATCATTTCTGTTTCTTATTATTTGTCATGTATTCGGGCAGTTTTCTCGTTTGTTTGCTTTACTAAGGTAAATAAATAAATAAATATATAAATAGAGCATTTTAATTTGGTTGGTTTCGTGAGCTCATATCTTTGAGAACAGATTAGACCTAATGATGCAAGCAGTTAACGACAGAAATCTAAAATCTGAGGGATTAAAAAGATGAAAAGAAAAAAAGATAAGCGTAAATTTATAAAAACCAACACTTTATTTTAAAATAATCTTTCATGCATACAATTAGAAGTAGAATGAAAGGAAAATTATAATACAAGCTTTAAAAGTTACACAGAAATACAAGGAAGGTATGTAGTATCTTTAATTAATAATACACTTCACATATAAAAACTTTAAAATTTGGTAATGATTAATGAAAAAATAGTTTTTCTTTCCTGATGAGCAAACAAAAGCTGCGCTCAGTTTTCAAAATTAAAATGGGGCTGTTGCCCCAATTCTCAGAGGAATATACCCAAGACTATAAAAATCAAGGATTTAGAGCATAACTGACAGTTTAACTTTTCAAGAATTTCTTATCCGGGCTCACCTTCTTTAACGTGGAATGAACTGAACTTTGAGCGGCTTGTTAGGGAACAGTAAGGTATCAAAAACTGCCTCTAATGGTTTTTCTTCAACTGGGTAAGCTAGTGAGAAGTTTTGTAGTATTTTACATAAAACAACAACCATATCCTGCTCGGCAAATCGACGACCTGAAACAAAATTGGTTTGCAGAGTGATAAATTGTAAATTTACACGAATAAAAAACACAAAAATCCTCCTTACTTGTTTGAAAGAGGACAAGCACAGTATTATATCGGGCTTGCTTATTGCATTTCAGTGCCACTTCAACAGTTACTTAAGAGAAGGTAAGGTCCAAAAAGTGATATACTTTTTATTTCTGTACCTTAATTTACTACTACATTGTGCCTTAAAAAATTAGTTAGCAACAAAGTGTTTTAGATGAATTTTTTAAGAGCATCGCCCAACGTGGGCAGCCCTGTGGAGCGGAGAGTGGGGGTAACCTAACAGCGACAAACCGTGGCCTGTGGCGGCCATCACTCTTTTAGGTTTCGTCTTGTCCGTGTTCACCGCTGGTCGCTTGCTGTCACTTCTCCGTTCCCCCAGATATTCCTTTAATGAAACTTCTTTTATTATTCTGATTTCGTCTTGGATTATTGTTTCTTAATTGTTTCCCCTCACCTTGGTTCTATTAATTGATTCTTTTGTGTTGTGATCTTTGATTAATTCAATCTTTAATCAAATGTTCTTCTAGTCTCTGTTACCCGGTCACTTTGTCGCTTTTGTTACCGTCCAATTTTGAGATCTTCTTCTCAAACCCAGGGGGGAAAAGCTCACTCCAAGACCTCCAAAGCCTAGTGAAACGTTACAGCTTTTGGTTTGAAGCGATATCACATCACAGTGGATCCAGTTCAGTGCATGCGTGACGTGATATCACATCAAAGTAAGTCATTGGGCTAAAACTTTTGCAAAAGACCTATTGACACTTTTCAAACAAGGTTTTGTTTTTTGTGTTTTTCCTAACTTTCTGTCTCTGTGACTTAGCACAACCAATTATTGAAGATAGAGCAAACCAGACCCGTCAGTTCCAAATGCAACCTTGAAAAATACTGAGGGATTAATTGATAGTTTGAAATGACACAAAAGTATTGATAAAGAGCGCCAGAGTTGTGGCTTGGACTGAATTAAACTCAAGGACCCAATATGCTCTTTTAATAAAATTTAAAAAGTGGGAGCATGCACTCACCAGAGCAACTTCTGGTCCCATGTCCAAAAGGAATCAAAAGATAAGGATTGATGGTACTGCCTTCATTACCACGCAACCAGCGTTCTGGACGGTAGACTTCAGGGTCTTTGAAATACTCCTCAGATTTAAAATGGACATTCATATTGAGAGTGACGATAGACTGGAAAATGAAAGTAAGATTAATAGCTCTGGACCTATGACAAAATATGACCACATAGAGTGCTATAAACTAATTTTCAGTTTGCTGTCACAGTGCTTCTTTCAAAGAAAGGAAATCAAAAACTGACAAAAATAAAGGGACTATAAATAATTAGGGGCACCATTTTTTCATGGCTGCAATTCACACAAAATTCTGAAAACACCTCAAATCGAGTCCTGGAAAATTGAATATCACATAAGACCCTGTTGGAGGTTCAAACATGAAAGCCAATATGCACCAGTTTGAAAAAAATAAGGCAGGGTATTAAGCTATTAACCTATCTGATATCCATCTTGCGCTACGCGACAGCACCTAAAAATTGAGGAAGAAAAGCATAATTACCTCGGCAGGAATTTGGTAACCTGAAAGTAACAGATCTTTCTTTAAAATTTGAGCAATTTCCGTACCGCTGGTAAAATGAGGCAGGGTATTAACCTATCTGATATCCACCCCTTCAAAAAAATGATCTCCACTGCCTTTTCATCATTGAGTCTATCATTAAAAAATTGAGGAAGAAAAGCATAATTACCTCAGCAGGAATTTGGTAACCTGAAAGTAACAGATCCTTCTTTAAAATTCGAGCAATTTCCGTGCCGTTTGGTAACACTCGAAATGTTTCTTTTATTGCAGCTTTTAAATATGATAACCTGTTGATCATAGAGACCGATAGAGTTTTACTCCCATTGGTTACTTCACAAATTTCTTGATATGCCTTCTCCTGAGCATCCTTATTTGCTGCAAGGCAGTATAAATTGAACAACAAAGAAGGCACAGTCTGAAATCAGAAAAATGAACAAGTAATTCAGCTAATTTTACCACGGAAAAAATAAAGAGCTTGAAAATTAAAGGTTTGAAACACGCAACATGGACGAGAAAGAAGAAAAGAAGTAACATCGATTGATAATCCAACTGCCAGTCTCACATTCAGAAGGGTGGTTCTTCGACCACCTGATTTATGACAGCAGACGAACAGAAAATCGTGTATGGTCCGCACAATATAAGTGTAGCCCTGACTCCTACGCCTGTAGTCGGTGAATGCCTAAAAAATGGAGACTGGCTACAACATACTGGGTGCGTATTGTTTTAGTAAGTCGCTATTATTTTCCTTTGTTGGGTCCGAGCAGAATACATGTCAAATGACACAGGTTCAGCCACCACGTTCCAACAATCTACTTAGCTCTTTAGGGCTTAACTCATATTGAGCCAACGATAAGTTAGGAGATCTCACTGAAACAATCACTTTGCTGCAACTTTGAAAATTAATTTTGGGGCTTCCCAAAGTTCCAAGGCAAAAAGTAACTACCTATCATTTTGTAAGAGTACCTAAACAACATTTCTCCACGAAGCGCATCCAACTCAGAGGCAGACACCGTGGCAGCGTGTGCAATCTGGGAACCATATTCTTCCTCCATTTGATTCTAGGTAAAACAATCAATTTAATAGTGAGGCAGCGCTTCACCAGAAATTGATTACTGCGCAAAGATTCAAATGAAGGAAAAGCAATCTTGCAAAATTGCATGCACCGCCACTGGGCGGACATGTAATTGACCTTCCCTTGTTAGTGAATAGTCTGAATGGAGTTACATACAGTGCTTAATCCATCCGTGAACAATGAAAGCGTTAGAATGGTTACATCCTCCAGACTAAGTTCTTTTTTTGCCACCAACGATTTCATGAATGGATATCTGTCATTGGAGAGATCTCCCTCCTTTTCAAGAGTTTGCAAACTGTCGATCGTCTCATTCACATACTGGATGGAAGTCCTTCAATGAAAAATTAAGAGCACATTAAGATACTGTAAAAACAAAAATCAGAGAGAATAAAAATGTTTTTAAACTTGTTTTTATTACCTTAAAATTAACAACAAGTTGACCCTTTGACTCACAGTGTTCCATAGAAGAGGCAACATTTTTCATGAAGTCTTGCGGAAATTAAAAAAAAAATTATTCACACATGAAATCAAAAGAGGCAAGTTAGCTAAATTTGATGGAGTGGGTCTCAGATTTATTGACAAATCTTTCATAATTTGGGTGCAAAAGGATTGAAATAATTTCAATTTTCAAGCTTACTTTCTGTTTGTGATTATGTAATGACAAATCATTCCTCTCCACACAGATAAGCACACCTGCATTCCAATAAATTTTCAGGAGTGCAATGATAAAATTATCTACCTTATATTTATCTGCAATTGCGTAAAAATAGTTTCACTTGAAAATTCAGTATTTATTTCCAAGATTTGAGTTTTGAAATTTACATTAATAAAAAGAAAAGTTTTGAACACAAATGAATTGACTCAATCTTCAAAATTTCAAATCTATACCTAAGCACCTACCCAAGGTGAAGGACTTGCTCTCGACTCAAAAATTAAATACTTGCTCAACTGCGTTCGTAGTGATTTTGAGGATGATTGTCAGTCACTTAATTTTTGACGGTAAGAAATCAAAAGCTAACTCGTTTTGAAACTCAAAAGTTTCACATTCTATGATGCTGTTATGCTTTGCTGAATCAGATTTGTCGCATATATTTTTGAAAAAACTTTTTTTGCAGGACGACAGTGAATCAGAGTGTATTCTGTTTTCATCGTCAAATTATGAAAAATACTTAGCATCAAGAAATTAGAGAGGTCCCAGTTAGCAAAAAACGTCTTCAATATATCTTACAGACATCTTTGAAGACAAGTAAGCTGTCTTAAACTTGTCTTAAAGACATCTTTAAACCGCCTTTAGTTCCGCCCACATTAGTCTTAGAAGACATCTTACAAATCCGTCTTTAAGATGGATTTAAGACAGCTTTGAAAACTGTCTTATTAATCTGTCTTAGAAGACAGATTTAAGACGGATTTAAGGCGCTTCATTAGTATAAATGAAAAGACATCTTAATGTCTTTCAAACCATTATCACAAGACAGGATGAAAAGATGTCATAATGATGCCATTTTAAGTTAAATTGGCAAGACAAATATTGTTATTTGCGGTTTGTCAAAAAAAGCTATCCATATGACCCCAGCCATACCTACCCACAATAGACTTCAATAAGTGGCAACTTTACAAAAGCTGGGCCATCAAACAGATGTTGCTATACTTAGAAATAAGGAAGAGGTTAGGGCAAAATCATGCAAAGCAAACAAACACAAACAAGCAAAGGAGGGAAAAAGAAGACACATAACTTTCCCTGAAGCACCATGTTCCTAGACTTGTTTGATGCTCAAGCCCATTCTCATAAAAATCAGCAATTTCAAAATTTTCAAAAAATCGATAAAACTTTGGACCAAATTTTTTGCAGTTCACAAATTTTTTTTGTTGGAAAGAGCTTGTTCGAAAGATAATTTTAGACTCCTAGTTTCTTTAATTTTGATAAATTTTTGGGTAGCTACAATTCTTTTAAAATTGGCCAATATCGAACCTTGACATTTGACATATTGACAATGGAAAGCAATTTCGACATGCCGTTTACAAGAAAAGTCTTGAGAATTTAGTGTTTTTGCAAACTGTAGGAACTAAAAAGGATTGGGGGGGGGGGGGGGGCAGAAAATGCCCCTTAATGCGCAGGTTCTTTCAGTTAGTTTTTCAGAAGCTACCCAACACTGTCATTAATTGCTCTAACTTCCGCTCATGGTTAGTGAAGGTGTTAGCACTTCTCATCAGACTACTTCAGGTACCTCATAATAATGTCTTCGGCTGCTACAAGTCTTTTCCATTTGGGTGTGTTCCAATACTTGTATAATGGTAGCGAGAACTTTAAAATTCCAGATAGATGGAAAACAGTTCGATTGGCAGTGAAAATTTCTTTGACCAGTTTACTTTTTTCGTCCGTAAAATATCCAAGACGTCGGTCGAAACAAACGAAACCAGCCGCTGAATAAAAATATTGATACACAACTGTTAAGTAAACTCATGAGCTTTAAGGTGATTATAGGCCAAATTTTTTCAGATTTCAATCCAGTGGATAGCGCTACTAGCACTGTGAAGCGTCAACAGTTTTTGGCTGAAATTGATGAATTTATGCCAAATGTACAAATTTGAGGAACGTCAGCACCTGCAATAATTTATCAGGAAGATATCCTGAAAGTTTCAAGCTGATATACATAAAAATAGAGCTGAAAATTAAAAGATACAAAAATTCCCATAAGCCTCAAAGAGTGCAAGTGAGGCAGATAAACATGTGTAGTATCACTCGCACTTACTAAGCTTATGGCAAAATGAATTTCATAATTTACGGCTTAAATTCACGGTAAATTTTGATCGCTTCAGGCTTAAAAAAGCCGTAAAAACTTTTACAGAGGCTGACGTTCTTGAATTTTGCGTGTTTTCTTTGGTTTCAATTTAAAATGCCAAATACGCAATATTCCCAAAAAAGCGACTAGTAGTGCTATCCATCGGATTGAAATCTGGAAAAGTTTTGCCAAGAATCACCTTGAAAATCTTTCAAGGAGGTAGAATTGAGCTAATTGGAACCACTCAAAAGCCTTGATATCTACATTTAAATCTAAAAAAGTATGCTTTCACAAAATACCGAGTAAAATTTAAAGTTTTACTTTGGATTTGAGTGGAGGTATCGACGCCAATGTCGGAAACTGACCTGACAACAATCGCTGCTTGCATCTAAATATTGAAATCTCTCCGTTTACATTGGCCCCTAAACAATGTGTTCCAATTTTTTGGCAATCATCTCTTTTGAAATGAAATGATGTGTTACAAAGTCTGTTACCATTCATGACTTGGTTTTGCCAAATTTGCAAATAGGAGGTTGTCCCTAAAGGGACAATATTTTTCCTTTCACCTTGAATTCAGTCTTTGACTTATTTCTAAATACACCTGCACACTATATTGAGTTTCAGTAAAGTGAATGAATAAAAATGAACAAAACAAAACCACGACAGAAAATAAACCCAATATTTAGAAGAATTTTGAATTTGATCAAAACGTCCGTTTGGTAACCCTAGAGAAGAGAGGGAAGCTTTCAAAAAAAAAATTTGGCAACAGGATTAGTAAATTAAAAAGTAATAGTTCATTTCTGAAAGTTGAATGATACCTTCTTGAATGTATTTGTTGAGCTCATCTTGTAGAGTCGCTACTATGTTTTCCGAGTCCCTTTTCCTATGAATCATTTCGATCAACTCATCTGCTATAGACTGGACTCCTGGCAAGTACTCCTGCACTTCTTTGGGTTGCAACATCAAGTGTCGGATTGCGTTTCGTAAACGATACCACGTTTCTCCATTTCTATTTTAATTGAGAAAAAAAATTACAATTCAAATGAAGAATCAAACTGGACAAAAGAATTTTGAGGCTCCCATTTTGAAGAATAGACGATCAAATAGGATCCTCTAAGTAGCTTCTAAATGAACATATGGTGATCAACGATTACTTTATTTCTTAGCTCAACGAGTTCTGATTGGCTGTTGATTTAACAAGGGCAGGGACCAAATAGTGTTTGGACTTTTCGGCACTTACGAGCGATCATCAGCGGTCATTGGTAGATGGCTGGCGTTTGCTTGTGAGGGGTTTGAGCTGCTCATAATCTCTCATAAGTACGCACCATACATCAATGAGGAGAATCGTGAGGTCCAAATATTATTTAGCCCCAGCTCCATAAGACGACCTGGAGGCCAGAGGAGTCAATTTGTTATCTTGCCAATGTTAATTTTTCCACTTTTCTGGAAGCTCCATGAAGCGTCGTGTTGGTGCTCCCTGAACGAATTTCCATCAAAGGACTCTAGCACAGCATTATTTTTTTGTGTGGTAATTTCACTCTCATTGTGTGATAATTTATGAGATATAATCCTGATCCTATTTCTACTTTTTTCGAGGTTCGACTCATTTTTGCAAGGATATTCTACACGTCAACGACAGACTTTCAAATAAATCCAGACCTGGATCTCTTAATTGGATTTGAAAGAAGGGGGGGGGGATTTTATGATTTTGCCTCCGTAACTTCCAAAGAAATTTTAGAAAGAGAAAACCCTCTTTTCCCTTTCTGGATTTTTCACCCTCATTTATCCACTCTCTGGGCGTTTGCTTAGAATGCCACCTCTCCCCCTTCTCCCTGGATCCAGCTTCGGATGAATTAGTTGGAGTTACAATTCACTTACATATTCCCCAATCCAGGAGAGAATGCTTCCTTCTGCCGATAGACTTGAATCACTTCTTGTAAAGGTGTTACATAAGGCATACGGTCTTCATTGAGATAAACTGTTTTGGCATCGTCAGGGCTGAAAACATGAACAATCGTTTTGGGCCCTAACTTCTCTTTGACAACAGGTCCATACCTACGGTACAAATCTTCCAGAACTGCGTGGTATTTGTGAACATCATAGAAGCCTGAAATTTACAGAAATTAAAGAAACATTGCGAATACAAAATCATAACATGGTAAAGAAAATTTAAGGTGATTCCATGCAACACTTTTCCAGATTTCAATCCAATGGATAGCACTACTTACACTAGCGCTGCTCAGTAAATTAACAGTTTTTGGTTGAAATTGATGAATTTACGCCAAACGTACAAATTTTGAGGAATGTCAGCACCTGCAAATATATCTCAGGAAGATATCCTGAAAGTTTCAAGCTGAACACTCAAAAATGAAGCCGGAAATGATGAAATACAAAAATTCCCATAAGCCTCAATGAATGCGAGTGAGGCAGACAGACATACTATCACTCACACTCAATGAGGTTATGGTGAAATGAATTTCATAATTTACGGCTTCATTCTCAACCAATTTTGTTCATTTAGGGCTCAAAAAATACAAACAATTATTTTACAGGTGTTGACGTTCTGGGCTATGGCATTTATTCTTCGGTTTTAATTTGAAATACTGAAGCGACTAAAGGCAATCCGTCAGATTGAAATCTGGAAATGTAATCACCTTCAGTAAAAGGACTCAGAAAATAAGCTATAAACACAGTGGTGTAGACATGGGGCAGGGGGGTGTTCACTGCCCGGAGGGTTTGAACCTCCTTCTGGACACCAAAATTTGCAAAGAGGTATTTTTTTGCGATTTCAGAGAAATTGTAACAAATTTATACCTTCACCCCCCCTGAATATCTTCGAACCAAATACCCCTCGCCACTCTCAAAAAATTCCTGGCCACAATATTAAATTGGAGATAAAAAAGCAGTTAAGTAATGATTGACAAAATTCAATGAAGGAATTAATGAACAATTTTTCGTATCAAAGAGGTTCAGTAAATTATTTTAGTAAAAGCTAGGTGTCAAAAAAAAATTGGATAGGTACCATTGATGACTGGGTTACAAGACTTTTCGTCCTGTTTTTTTTTTCAACCTTTTCTTTTCGTCCGCGACATTTAGTCCTTGATAATTTGTCCTTTCAATTTTTGTCCCGTCCCAGATAACAATATCAGGCATGCCGATCTGGCTTAAAATGGGCTTTTGTAAGACGTCTTTTCATTCCGTCTTAAAGACGTCTTAAATCCGTCTTATGGTCGCGGATCCAAAGACGTCTTTTAAGCTTGCCTTAAATCCGTCTTAAATGCGTCTTTAAGTCGATTTTAGAAGACACCTTGTATTCCGTCTTAAATCCGTCTTCCAAAGTGGGTTTTAAGACGTCTTTCGATCCAGTCTTACAAGGCGTCTTTAATCCTTCTTAAATCTGTCTTCAAAGACGTTTTCCAAGACGACTTGAATACCGTCTTCCAAAGTGGTTTTTAAGACGTCTTTCAATCCAGACTTATAAAGCGTCTTTAATCCGTCTTAAAGCCGTCTTCAGCCAAGATAGCTAGAAGATTGACTCCAACGTTTCCAAGTCCTTAAATATTGATAATTTGCAAAAATCACAAGTTTTTTTAAAAATTTCGAAAATTACGAAAATGTCCACAGTTCGAAAATTTGAAAAGTTTACCAATATTTTCATAAATTTTGAAAATTATGAAAATTTTCATTAAGTTTGAAAATTACCAAGATTTGCTCAAATTTTGAAAATTACGAAATTTTCACAAATTTTGAAAATGTTGACTATTTTCAAGCAAGCTTGGAAAGCTAGGCTTCCTCGAGACGTAACCTATAGAGCATTGAGACCGACGCCTTTCATATGTCTTTAAGACGGATTCGTAAGACGGTTTTCAAAGTTGTCTTATAAGACGTCTTTAAGACGGATTCGTAAGACGTTTTCAAAGTTGTCTTAAAAGCGTCTTTAAGACGGATTCGTAAGACGGTTTTTGAAGTTGTCTTAAAAACGTCTTAAAGACGAATTCGTAAGACGTCTTCAAAGACGTGTTTGGGCGGAACTAGAGACGTCTTTAAGACGGATTTAAGACAACTTTACTTGTCTTATAAGACGTCTTTAAGACGGATTGAAGACGGTTTTTGCTAACTGGGGTAGCACAATTGGTCTACTCATTATTTTTGTCCTCGGCTGTAACGTCCATGAGTTTTTAGTCTAATTACTTTTAGGTCCAGAGTATGTCTTTTGTCCTGTAATTTTAGTCCTATCATTTTTGTCCTCAAAAAAAAGTTTGGTTCGTCCAATACACATTTATGTTAGTTTTCGTTGGTTTACAGGTAAAATTTGTGAGTCTTTATTTCAATACCATAGAACGTGTTCGATTGGACTTTACCACTTTCTTCGATGCAGTAAAGTATTTTTCAGCAACTATTTTTAAAGGAAACAATCCCGCTCAACATTTTACAGTAGTCTAGATCACCAGAAAAATACAGTCAGACTTAAAATCTGAATTTCTCGAGGTTGAAGAAACAGCTGTTGCTATACACAGCAATGCAGCTAAATAAAAACCTTTCTTTCCACTTTTTTTTCTGGGAATTGCATTTTCTTGAAAGATAAATTAATAAAACACCTAGCAGTAATACAATATTAATTTTTTTTTGTGAAATTCTATTTCTTCATTATATTTGACCTGTAAACTAACAAAAAGGAGTATTGGACGAAACCACCTTTTTTTGTAAGGACAAAAAAAAAATTGAACTAAAATTACAGGACAAAAGGCATACCAAGGACAATAAAATAATTGGACTAAAAATTAGTGTGACTTAAGTATCCGCTTCTGAGGGGGCATAGCCTTCGAAATCTGATTATTTTAGTTGAAAAAACAAAAATTCAACTCACCCAATTTGTACTGATAGAGATTTCCAAGTATCGGTAAACAAAATGGACCAGGGATTTCGCTAAAAGGCCTGACACCAACATTAGCTTTTGATTCAACTTCTGTATGAAATTGTTTTCCACTCATACATAAATTCAGATTTTCTATCAGACCTGAAATCTGAGCTTTATTCCGCCTTGAGACAATCATTTTGGTTAGGAGAAGAATGGTTTCCTACAGCTGAAAAGAAAAGCGAATGGACAATCTCAATTTAAGAATACCACAAAAGTCGGTCTTTGACAATTTGCCGGTTTTACACAGCATTAAATTTAAGACATGGCACAAGCTCACACTTTTAGAGGATTGGCTGCAGCATACAAGTAAAACATACCTAACAGAAAAAACACCTTCTCTAATTTTCAAGAAAAAAATGTCATTTAAATTACACCTTATTAAACATCATTTAAATTGCACCTTATTAAACGGACTTGACTGCTCAAATTGTCAGCAACAATCAACTTCTGTGCAGTGGGGTGAAGAGATTTACAAAAGTTGACAACCGTTTATTAAAAATGCTGATATGAACAACTGATCTGCAGTTTATTCAATAAACTTCATTGATAAGATTAAGTACTCTGCCTCGTGGGCTACAGGTAGGCCTCAAGATTCAATCCTTATCTCTGTTTCGCAAGACAAAGAGAATGCGGTTGGTGCTATAACTGGAGATTACATATAAATCGACCACCGCACAAATTATTTAATCAAAAATAGTGTAGAAACAATTAAAAAAAAGAAGAAAATAATTAAAACAATGTTAGATAGATAAACGGTGGATTCGAAAACTTAAAGAATAATATGGATGGGTGCTTCAACTTACTTACATCTTACGGTCCAGATGTTGATACTGCTGGAAGGTAAACAGAACGAAAGTTCAAGCGGAATTTCGTCTAGACGGTACTGGTTCAAGGCCATGTTCGAAACGCTTGTTGCTTGTTGCGTTCCATCGAATTGAAGGGACTCACAAATATTCTCTGATAAGGTTGCGTCATTTGCTGAAATGGCGAACAGACGCAGACGTCTCATCAATAATATGAACGGTCTTGACCCACTGTGCATCAAAGATGCAAAGATGGAATCGTGCCCTACTACATCGCACGGATGGGACATATGTAGCTATACAACACCAAAAATCTCAACAAAAAACAGCTTTGAAATTATTTCTTTCAAAACTTTGGTCCTCTCAAAAAACAAATGGTTGAGAACATTAACAGCCCCAGAGGTTTTGCCTCAGACCCCATTATGGTTTACGATGCACATACTTTGGCCCACTGAAAAAAAAAAAAAAAAAAAAAAACCCCTAGAAACCCCCTCAAGAAAATAATACCACCATTTTGAAGAGGTATTCTGAGATTCAGTCGCAAAAAAGCAAGGCCCAATTACAATACAGGATGGACGGTCCTTTGATGAACGTAAAATCAGGCGCAAGATGTGTCTCCACCAACCAACTGTGAGAATACCGGACATCAGGATAGCAGCGAGGACCGTCCGTCCCGTACTCTGTTCAGGCCCCAGAAATGTTAGGGACAGACGATCCTTGTTCTTAACCACAAGTTGCACATCCGTTATTTTTGATTGGTTGAGACTCCACTTAGGTTGAAGTACAAGAACCAAATATCCCTATCATACTTAGGGTCCAGGCGGCCTCATTTTGTAGGGTCCTGACAATCCTCGATACAATTTTCAGGTCAGGTATTTTTGCTGCGGTGGAGCCACAACTTGCGCCTGATTCAACACTAACGAAAAGACCATTGAGACAGAACAAAAGGGCCGAGAGGCTAAATAGAGTACAAGATTGACAGTCCTCGAGCCTGATGGATGTTGACAGCATGACTAATGTCATGTCTGAACGTGCCATAACTCACTTATACCGTCAACATCCATCAGGCAAGAAAACCGCCCTTCCCACGATCTATTAGACCCAGGTTCATAACTTTGACTCAAACAAGGTATAAAATCCCGAACTTAAATTCATAAAGTGTGGACACTTTAGGAGCAATCCAAATTTCAAATACTTGTGAGCAAATCTTGCAGGTCAACTTTTTGCTTTCTCTGACTGGAATTTGGATCGATGAGTTGGCTGTTAGATTCATTTACCGTTCATGGATTGACAGTAGAAGAATTTGGTTTCAAAGCCAGCGATATCCATTGCAACGTTTTCACGACTATGCAGCTTTTGCATCTTCATAGCCAAATCTAATACACCTAATTTTACAGACTTTTTCCAGTAAAAAATGTCTCTATCATAGCTCTTTGAATTGAGAGAAAATGTAAATTTGGAAGCAGAAGATTCCTTGCGGAACAAATAAAACAATCCACTAACAAAGAAATTGCAATGGATATTGCTGGGTTTGAAACAAAAAGCTGCAGATAAACGATTAACTTAGTCCTTGACAGATAGTTTTATCAAAATTCCAAAGTAAAGTTCGAAGATTGTTTAAAAAAAAAAAAAAAAAAAATCAACTAATGAAATGATTAGCCAGTAGGAAATAGTAATTGATGAAGACTAAAGTAATTAAAATTGGCTGAGCACAACCGATAGTCTTGCGCAAATTATCAATTTTCATTTCTTCAGATCAACGCTGAAGGCTGTGATTTCAAACGACTCTATAAATGAAAAGCCACAGCTCTCAACTTCATTTTCATTCAATTTCATCATGAAGTATGAGAAATAACATTGGAAATTCCTAAGATTAACAATTGAGCTCTGCCTCAACCTTTCAAATTGGCTCTACTTTCTTACTCCTTCCCAAAGGGTAATCAGAAAAGAAAGTATTGTAATTTGTCACCATGAAAAATAAAAGCCATCCCTGGAAAAAGGCCCATGATACAACAGGTGAGCTCTCAAGCTAAAAACCTCCATTTGCTCACAATGAATGATTCTCGGGAAGAGCACACCCATTGTTCTATGAGCCCTTTTTCCGGAAACTGCTTTGATTAATATTAGTCTTCCTCATCTTTAACTGTTTTTTAAATAAGTATCTTTCAAAGAGCAACTGAGTCTGCAGAGCAATCAATCTTAGACTGAATAGGAGTTAAAAAGTTAGGATTGAAGAGACAAAAGAAAATTCAGAAGAACTGATGTCTTTTAATTCTTGCCCACTTCAATGACAACATTTGACACAAAATATGACAAAAAATAAAAATAAATGCAAATGAAAAAATTGACTACAAAAACTTTTGATGATAAAGTGAAAAAATGATAACATTTAAAGCTGGGCAACCATGAAAAAATAAAAAAATAAATAAAAAATAAGCTTTAATTTGGCAAATATAGCTGAGATTTCAGAGCATCCTATGTGATTTGTGCTGGAAAGAAGGAGATACAATTATCTTCTTGAGAGGAAGCGATTAGAAGCACTAGAAAAATGGAATAATAATCAAAAAGGGAACAGAGGAAAGAATGTGTGAGGAATTTCAGTTTAATATTCATCTGCGCCTTCTTCGCCTTCTCCTTCGACGGAGTCCATTCCAACTTCTTCGTAATCTTTTTCCAAAGCGGCAAGATCTTCACGCGCTTCTGAGAATTCACCTTCTTCCATACCTTCACCAACATACCAATGAACGAAAGCTCGTTTGGCGTACATCAGATCGAATTTGTGGTCAAGGCGAGCCCAAGCTTCAGCGATGGCAGTCGTGTTAGACAACATGCAAACAGCTCGCTGAACTTTAGCCAAATCGCCACCAGGGACAACAGTTGGGGGCTGATAGTTGATACCGACCTTGAAGCCAGTTGGGCACCAGTCAACGAATTGAATGGTTCGCTTGGTCTTGATAGTAGCGATGGCAGCATTCACGTCCTTTGGAACAACGTCACCTCTGTACAACATGCAACAAGCCATGTACTTTCCGTGTCGGGGGTCACACTTGACCATTTGATTGGCTGGCTCGAAACAGGCATTAGTGATTTCCATAACAGAGAGCTGTTCATGGTATGCCTTTTCAGCTGAGATCACTGGAGCGTATGTGACTAGGGGGAAATGAATACGTGGATAAGGAACTAAGTTAGTCTGGAATTCTGTTAGATCAACGTTCAGAGCTCCGTCAAATCGTAAAGATGCTGTGATGGATGAAACAATTTGTCCGATGAGTCTGTTCAAGTTTGTGTAGGTGGGTCTTTCAATATCCAAATTACGGCGGCAAATGTCATAGATAGCTTCATTGTCAACCATGAATGCACAGTCTGAGTGTTCTAGTGTTGTGTGAGTGGTCAAGATGGAATTGTATGGCTCGACTACAGCAGTTGAAACCTAAAAAACAAAAGGCAAGAAGACATTAATGAAATGACACTTGAAAACTAGCAACTGAATTGAAAACTAGAGAGATACTATTTCTATGTATAGAACCCCAAAAAAAATAAAAATACTACCTTTAGTGTGATTCAACACATGATCACGTTAGACCCCTCCTTACCTCTCAAAATTTAAATTCATTTAGCAACAACATTCTTCAGCAAGTTTTTGCATTCTATGGAACAAGGACTCGTCTTACAAAAAAAAAAAAAAAATCCAAGTAACTACTAAGGTGTTTTAACAGTACACAAAATTTCGCACAAAATACAAATGACAGCATAACGTTCTATAGCGATTCCCTGCCAGAAATTGCTTTTTACCCACATTGGTGAGTAACCACATAGGCACAGCTTTGCGGCTATCGTAGGTTCAGGGCAAGTTACAAACATCTAGAAGTGCACAGATTTATTGAGTCCAAAAAAACAAAATTGATACCGTCTCTTATCTAACACCCTTCACAACATCCCTTTCCCCCAAACTCTCTCTTCTGCTAAGTGAGAAGGGCGACGATTGCCTAATTTCCTGAAGTGAAAATTCCTCCGAATTGCCAGTAAAATATTAGAATGCATGAATCGTTATCCAAATCTAGAAGGCCATCTGAATCTTTCATGAGGGCTGTTGGCAACCTAATGAGAGACAAAATCAGGGCTAAAGGGTCCTAAGGCCTTTGCCCCATGTCTTAGCACTTGACGGTTTTCAAAGGAAATTGTTTAAAAGCGACGCTAGTTTGTGTGAGGTGGGGGAGATAAGGAATAAAAGCATTAATACAGGCTAGGGCACACGCAGAGTATCACGTTCTGACAAGTTACAGTACCTGTTTTTGAAAAGCATCAAAACACATCTGAGTCATTCCACATCAAATCAACCAAAAAAAAATGAAAATGTTGGTCACCATCTACGATTTTGATAAAACTTGGCATAGTTGTTGAGTTATGTGGTATGAGTATTCCTTGAAAATTTCAGCTCCCTACCTCCAATAGAACCGGAGTTACGGGGGCTCAAAGTTGAGAAAAAACCCCCCTTTGCGGAGGACCCCCCCCAATTTCAAATTGCCATAACTCCAGTTCTATTGTAGCTAGGAAGTCAAACCTGGTCTTAAATTAAAGGGCTTTCAATTCTCTATTAAACTGACAGCATTAAAACAGTTTTTGAAAATTATGGGGGCCCGGCCCCTCCAAATTAAAATTTTGGGGGGCCATACCCAAAATACTCTATCATGGATTTTTTTTTTAAATTTGCTCAGATATAGATCAAACCTTCAAGAAATGGTCCTGAAATTTTTAGCTTGGGACACCAATGGGTTCTTTTTTTTTTATTTTTCATCAAAATTGCGTCCTCAATCTTGCAGCATTTTCTAGTTTGGTGAGTACTATGCTTACAGAAAGTATATCTGTGGAGTGCGGATGAGAAATTAGAATGATAAAGTATCCAAGGAAATAGACAGAAAAAAACAAGTTACCTGTTGAAAATTGATAACACATTCTACAACAATTATTTTTCTAATATCCTTGAGGCTTTGATCATATCCTCTTCAGGAATAAAATATGTTCTCCCTGAAGTTGTTTGAGGATCTACAGTCATTAAAACTTCTGCAGCTGGTAAAATCAGAACATCTTCTTTAGAAGGGTAGACAAAAGAAGGATTGGGTCCATGAGGGTGTAAGAAAGTTAATTTTACTTCTGCATTGATAGAGAAAGTCTGAAGGACACAAGCGAGCCACCATTGCTTATCGTAAATGCTAAGTACAAATCCTTTTATATCTGAGATGGACAGAGTTGAATCATCAGCTTCAGCATCATCTTTTTCACTATTGATGCTAGTTATTATTCCGTTTGAGGCCCTGGATAGGTCGCAAGTTTTTATTTTTATATTTATGATCCATTAGATCGAATGGATTGCCGCAGTAAAATATTTTTCTCTTCTCTGCCGACATCTTTTGAAGTTCTGAATTTTTACAGTCGATGTAAATGATAAATTAAAAGGGGAAAAAAATATGAAGATTGATCTTTTTCGCCATGGTAACAGATGCTAGAGAATTGTCAGCTGCTCTCAGATTTCTCACTATTTTTAATAGGACAATTTTATCTCAGCCCTCATGCAGTCAAAACAGAAAGTCTACGGCTAGTACCTAATTCTGATCAAATGCCAAAAATCACCCCTAATCATTTTTACAGAAGAATTTTTTTTTTTTTTTTTTTTTTTTTTTTTTTTTTTTTTTTTTTTTTAAGTATTGGGAAACAGGATTTTTATCTGGGGGATGCATGAGATAACACAACTATGCATAGCTGAGCACGTATCTAGCCAGAATCATGGGAGGCGTTTTTGATGAAAAATAAAAAAAAAAGAACCCATTGGTGTCCCAAGCTAAAAATTTCAGGACCATTTCTTGAAGGTTTGATCTATATCTGAGCAAATTTAAAAAAAAATCCATGATAGAGTATTTTGGGTATGGCCCCCCAAAATTTTAATTTGGGGGGGCCGGGCCCCCATAATTTTCAAAAACTGTTTTAATGGTGTCAGTTTAATAGAGAATTGAAAGACCTTTAATTTAAGACTAGGTTTGACTTCCTAGCTACAATAGAACTGGAGTTATGGCAATTTGAAATTGGGGGGGTCCTCCGCAAAGGGGGGTTTTTTCTCAACTTTGAGCTCCCGTAACTCCGGTTCTATTGGAGGTAGGGAGCTGAAATTTTCAAGGAATACTCATACCACATAACTCAACAACTATGCCAAATTTAATCAAAATCGGAGATGGTGACCAAAATAGCCTGGTTGATTTGATGTGGAATGACTCATCTGTGAACGGTTAGTTTCCAACAAGCCAGAACTCTTTGATGATCAACCACTCAGCAATAGACCTGTTTAATGGGACGTCACAAACAAAATTGGATCCCAACAAATGCTAGATCTTACTTGCTCTTGTGGGTTTTTCCATAAGAAGCAGGATCCAAAATTTTCAAACACAAATTCGTGCTAGGATACAAGAAGTTCTCTCAGATTTTGTTACACCAATGGATTTCAAGTATAATTAGGTTCTGACATTTTTGAAACATCACACATTAATTTAAAATCACAGTTATATCAAAGAAAGTCCAGTGTTTAGTCCTTGCCTCACTCGCAGTTTCTAACGGGCACAAAATTCTAGGATATGGGCTCATCGGCGTCATCACACCACATGACATACCCCGAGCAAGCTTCGAAGCGAAGAGAGGTTAGAATGATTGATTGCCATGATGGTGGTAAGCCCATGAGAGACCATGAACTACACTTACGACAAGGACAAAGTATAGAACATCTTTCGATAAAATTGTGATTGTAAATTCACTTGTCATCTTTCACGAATTATGTCAGAGTGAAAAGATACTTCAAGGTACAAGGAATCTAATGATGAAATAATATTTAAAAAAACTTGTTATTTACTAGCATGAATTTGCATTCAAAAATATGGAACTGATTTCTTAGGGTAAATGGAATAGAGTGAGCGAGATTTGTTTGGACTCAATTTTGATTTTGACGTCATCACTAAACAGGTCTATGAAATACAGAAGAAAAGATTGAAAAGAGGAATACCTGAGGTGCAGGGTAGATGGCGAATTCCAATTTACTTTTCTTTCCGTAATCTACTGACAAACGTTCCATAAGAAGGGAGGTGAATCCTGATCCAGTACCGCCACCAAATGAATGGAAGATGAGGAAACCCTGGAGTCCTGTGCATTGGTCTGACAATTTTCGGATTCTGTCTAAAACAACATCTACGATTTCTTTTCCAATTGTGTAGTGGCCTCGAGCGTAGTTGTTTGCAGCATCTTCTTTACCAGTGATCAACTGTTCCGGGTGGAATAGCTGTCTGTATGTTCCAGTGCGTACTTCATCTGAAATGAAATCATTTTATTAGAATGTGGCTGACTGGGTGACTTAGTGTGCAATTTAGAGACTCAAAGAAAAAAACCCATCTTGAGTTGGCGTTCACTTGAGAATTCTCGAGTTTTTCTCGTATCAACAGTGTACTGAGAGTTGGTTGAGGAGCAACTGCCACTGTTCCTACATTTACATAAAATACTGCAATTTGGAGCTTTTCTTTTCAAGGCAACTGACGGTCTATCTAGACAAAGAGGCTACAAATTATCGTTTTTTGTATAAACATAACGGCAGTGGCGCTTCCTCCTGAATCCTTAAAAAACCATCTACCTATAGACTGTTTTAGTAGAGCGATATATCGTATCGATTGCCGTCCGAGGGCCTCTGGTTCCAAACAAACTCTGGTTCAATGTAATTTCCCCATAAGCGAACTTTTGAACGGAAATTTAGGGTAATAAATCAAACAATTAATGCGACCTTTTTGCGATTATGAATTCTACGTCCTCGAAAATGCTTGAGTATGCCTGGTTCCTTGACTAAAACTGCCGAAATCAATAAGATATTACAGATTAAATGTTGCATTTGTAGGTTAGAATCGCCCGAAATCCCGCCAAATTCCACAACAACAACAATGACATTTGGGTGATTCCAACCTCCAAATGCATCGTTTAATCTGTAATATCTTGTTGATTCCGGCAGTTTTACGGGTGGAACCAGGCAATAATAAGCATTTTCGAGGACGTAGAATTCATAATCGCAAAAAGGGCGCATTAATTGTTTGATTTAATACCCTAAATTTCCGTTCAAAAGTTCGCTTATGGGGAAATTACATTGAACCAGAGTTTGTTTGGAACCAGAGGCCCTCGGACGGCAATCGATACGATATATCGCTTTACTAAAACAGTCTATAGCAATTAAGAGGATTTGGAGGATGTGATTATGAAACTTCAAGGAGGCATCCATGATGGAAATCTCTTGTGGATATTTTCACACCGGCTTCAGCGGCTTGGTTAGTTTGCCTCCTTTTTTTTTAAACTTAAAAAGAAAATTGTGACAGATCTACTTAAAATTGGTGTTAAAGGAAAGTGCAAGTGTTTCGAGAGTGGCGACCTGGGCAAAAAATTGGTTTAAACTTTTCTTCTGGAAGGGTATACATGATAAGGAAACTGACACATGACAGAAAAAGCCAAATGTTCTCACCTGGATAGTTTTGCTAAAATTCTGTGTCCAGATAGACACTCTAAAACACTACTGTTGAAAACCAATTTCCACTGGATTTATTAGAGCAGGAAGAGTTGATGAAACTCTACGCTAACCAACCGTTCACCGATGCATTTTGATGCAATTCGGAAGCATGCACCCCTGATTGTCAGAACCCCATACTCAAAATGGTCCTGCTCTACAATTTTTTATTTAAGGTTAAAAATATAAGGCAACAAACCAGAATCAGATGGCCCAGGCTGTCTTAGTTTGGGATAGGACTAATAACATGCATCAGCCTCTTTAATGTTATACCTTACTGATGATGACTGAAACAAGTAGGAGCTACTGTGGCTACACATACCTACTACTGTTGGTTCCAGATCCACAAAAACAGCTCGGGGAACATGTTTGCCAGCTCCGGTTTCACTGAAGAAGGTGTTGAAGCTGTCGTCACCACTTCCGATAGTTTTGTCAGAAGGCATCTGTCCATCAGGCTGGATTCCATGCTCCAAACAGTAGAGCTCCCAGCAAGCGTTACCAATCTGGACTCCGGCTTGACCGACATGAATAGAGATACACTCACGCTGAGGAGTTAAAGAACAAATCAAGAATGAGATTGGATAGATTGATGCATTTTGAAGTTAGAACTGAGTGATTAATGAATATAGTGGATCCATATAGGTAGTTGCGGTCTCAAATGAATTAGGAGGGTTTAATGCGATAACAACAAGACATGAGCCCCAAATGGCTGTACTGAACTGGAAAGTCAAAATAGAACACCTCGCCTACCAGTGTAGATTTACCTTGGTTAATGAACCAATACTAATTAAAAGGGGCCATTTTAAATAACTTTGAAATTGACGGTTCATTGCTCTAGAAAGAAGAGCAGAGTTTAACAACTCTGTTTAGCTGGTTCAACAACAGCAGTCAATGCTTGACTACAAACAATGAACTTTCAATTTTGAAGTTCTCTAAAATGATCTCTCCCTGCCGTCGAGTGAATCAGCAGCAGGGTAGTCCGACACGGCAATCAGCAAGTTAACAATCCGTTAAACTACAAGTCCCCGATTAGCTCACTGGGTCATTTCAGGTCAACTATAGCATCTGTTACAGCTTATAACTTTAATTTTGACATTAAGCCTTGAAACTTTCAGATGTACCAACAGTGATCACCAAGGCTGGAGGTCATTCCTATCACCCATCCTTGGTGAAAATACGGCTTCATGAGACAAATTTTTCAATTCGCTCAATTAAAAGTTATCTAAACTGCAACAGGGTTCGAACTCAAGTCCAGTCAAACCAGCATTGAGCGAAAATCTGATTGCTCACATCTAAACTCGGATTGGGCCCAACCCGAGTTGAGAAGCCTCGCATAGACTGCTGGGCAATGCCTTCAATGACAAAGCAAATTGGAGCTAATTTGTCAGAAAGAATGTAACTCTTCAAGGGTCAACCGTAGGATACAGATTAAGAAAATAAGGTTTTCATGACTTCAATATTCAGTCGCTTAGCTCAGATGGCAACACTTCACACTGCCCCACCCCACCCAAAGGTTACTCACACCTGAAATTATCTGCAATCGGAGCTGCAAACTGAAATAATCACACCATGAACTAAATTCACGGCCCAACATGCCACTTCTGAACGCAAGAGAGGTGGTTAGGCTAGCTTAGTGTGGCAGCTATATCTAGAGTGCTTAGAAATCAAAGGATACGCGGACTTCCATAAAACATAAGTTGGAGCCATGACCATGGAGTCAGAGGCAGCGATTTAGGTTTAAGAGTTGGCAGAAGATTGTAGGGAGGATTTAGTTCATGATAAGTGGGAGGGAGGGAACACTGGGTGAGTTTTGTCAGGCCACAAAATCAATAATTAATGGGAGACATTTTTAATTGCTCGATGGGCGAGGTTGATGCAAGTGCAGTGGGTAAATTTAGGCAGATAGTCTTGATGATGCAGTAAAGGGAGGAGCACTAGATCATAAAATACAGATCGGCCAAAGGACAAGGATATAGATCTGGGAGTAATTAGAGGAAAGAAACCACGAAGCATTCGTAGAACAGTTGGAGATTCAGGATTTTCAGTATAGGCTACCCAGTGGCGGAAGATGGGGAAAGGAGGCCGACCGCTGGGAGAAATTCAACAATCGTTATGCGGAGAAAAGATAATGAGTTAGAAGAAAAAATGAACGACGAATTTTAGAGGAAACTTACCATTTTGATTCAAACGTAAAATAAACAGATTAAGGATAAAAGGCGAACAATTTCTTCGAATTGCGTAAGTGGTAATGGCACCCGTGCAATCCAACAAAACGTAATGAAGAATGATCAATGAAGCCTAATAACGATTTTCTCTTTTCCACCGAACGGATCAAAGACTTCTAATACTATCTAGACTGGACATAACGCCTGCCCATTGAAACCGATCGGTATGCAACCACGATTACAGTATGTGCTAAGATTTTCGGAAATACATTGATTTAAATGGGAAAATGACTTTTTTGAAAAATTAATTAAAAATACTAAAAAAAATATTTTTCCATAAAACTTGGTACCGTTTGAAAGCTCATGATATGCAGATTTCGGTTCGGGCCGGTTTTTATACCGTTTTTTCAATCGTAAACATTCTACAGAGGCTCAAAGTTAGGTCAATTTTCCTCGATTCTACGGGGTGTTCCATCGTTTCGGTACCCTGCAGAGACAACCTACATAGCTGTATACAGGGTGTGGCAGACCACCCGTCCACTATCTTTATCTCAAAAACGGCCGAAAATTGAGCTTCGGGGGCAAAACTTTCATAGGGTATATCGACCCCAAGGAATCCAATGAAAATATTTTCAGCCCCCCCAAAACCACCCCTTGGGGATTATTTAGGGGGGTGGGTACCCGTATCTCGAAAAAATCAAATGGAAAGGGTATGTTTTGACATTGGAACCTGATACGGCATAAATTAATAACACTTTTTTTATCCCTAAGTTTTTTTTCTGAAAACCACCCTTTTTTTGAGTTAGGGGTGGTTTTCAAAAAATTTAGGGGTAATCTTTGATTGACCGCTGTGACCCTCCAAATCATTGGATTTCAAAAAACTAAGAAGTTTCTGAAAGGGCAGACCAAGGGCTTTCTTTTGATGTATCACATGCCTATTTTTTGTGAAAAAGGGTACAAGGCCCCCTCACCCCAAAATTTTGGGGCTTCGGGGGGCCCTACGTAAAAATTTTCAAATGTAAAGGTATGGCTTGTGATACATCATTTGAAAGGTCTTTCAGAGACGAAAAAAGTGATACCCCCCAAAAGTCGTCAAAACAACCCCCTTCCAAAATGGCGGCCGTTTTAAGGTTAGGGGGCTCAAGGGGGGACCTTCAGAAAAATGATCCAAAATTGAACGATACATGGCTAAAAAGGTATTAAAAAGAGAAACATAATGGTTCAAACCGCGAGTCGAACCGACTTTTCAATTCAAAGTTACGGCCGATTGAAATTTAGGGGTGCCTTTTTGGGAAACCCAACTACCCCTAAATTTCAATCGGCCGTAACTTTGGATTGAAAAGTCGGTTCGACTCGCGGTTTGAACCATTATGTTTCTCTTTTTAATCCCTTTTTAGCCATGTATCGTTCAATTTTGGATCATTTTTCTGAAGGTCCCCCCTTGAGCCCCCTAACCTTAAAACGGCCGCCATTTTGGAAGGGGGTTGTTTTGACGACTTTTGGGGGGTATCACTTTTTTCGTCTCTGAAAGACCTTTCAAATGATGTATCACAAGCCATACCTTTACATTTGAAAATTTTTACGTAGGGCCCCCCGAAGCCCCAAAATTTTGGGGTGAGGGGGCCTTGTACCCTTTTTCACAAAAAATAGGCATGTGATACATCAAAAGAAAGCCCTTGGTCTGCCCTTTCAGAAACTTCTTAGTTTTTTGAAATCCAATGATTTGGAGGGTCACAGCGGTCAATCAAAGATTACCCCTAAATTTTTTGAAAACCACCCCTAACTCAAAAAAGGGTGGTTTTTAGAAAAAAAACTTAGGGATAAAAAAGTGTTATTAATTTATGCCGTATCAGGTTCCAATGTCAAAACATACCCTTTCCATTTGATTTTTTCGAGATACGGGTACCCACCCCCCTAAATAATCCCCAAGGGGTGGTTTTGGGGGGCTGAAAATATTTTCATTGGATTCCTTGGGGTCGATATACCCTATGAAAGTTTTGCCCCCGAAGCTCAATTTTCGGCCGTTTTTGAGATAAAGATAGTGGACGGGTGGTCTGCCACACCCTGTATACTCAATTTTACGTAATCTATGTTATGATTAAAGTTATTTGTTTTGTGTGTCTCAATAATTTATCGCAAAAATTTTATTTTTTTGAGCTGTAACCATTCAAAAAAAGTACAAAGAAAACAATTTTATGAAACACCCTGCAGAAAATCGGTACCCAACTGTAAGCCCCTGTAGAATGTTCCTCGTTCAAAAATCACATATAAAACCGGCCCGAACCGAAATCTGCATATCATGAGCTTTCAAACGGTACCAAGTTTTATGGAAAAATATTTTTTTTAGTATTTTTAATTAATTTTTCAAAAAAGTCATTTTCCCATTTAAATCAATGTATTTCTGAAAATCTTAGCACATACTGTAATCGTGGATGCGGCGTAGCCAGGCGCAACATGCGATTTTTGTCCCACCCCAGGTATTCACTTTCCCCGCCCTAAAATCGGCCTTATGTCCAGTCTAGATAGTATTAAGGGGTGTCTCCACCTGCGAATTTAAAAGCGCGAATAAACTGATTGAGCCAATGAGCTTCTTTGTTGTCGATACATCGGATTCGACTTATCGACTTCAAGACAGCTCATTGGCTCAATCAGTTTATTCGCGCTTTTAAATTCGCTGGTGGAGACACCCCTTTAGAAGTCTTTGGAACGGATTAACTAACATTGCTGCCATTTTCCCACCAAAAACGAGATTACTCCAAAAATGGAGCCCTCTTTTTCAAAATGCTTTATTAAAAAGCAAATTCGTGCTGGAGTGTCTCATCAAAAACTTATCCTCCTTTTGTTCTAAGTGTCGGAAAAACCTTGGCGAAGTATTTCATGTGAGAAAATTACCTTACTCTGTAATTTAGTATTACAACGAGGTGCAGCGACCCCAGAGAGTCAGAGACAAATAGCAACCCGCTGCTGAGTAGAAATTAAGCTAAGTTGGTACACTGAGGTCTCAATTTCAAATGGCGGGAAAATTTGTCCGGTTTTTACCGTTGGAAGTTATGCTCTGAAAAATGATTGAAAAGAAAAAACATTTGCAAAAACTATATGAGCCGAGCCATAATGCCCATAATGGGGCTCTTGCAAACTTTTGGTACAGGTGATTGAAGAGTTGATCCTTGCATCAAAACCTGTACAAATGGCGACAAGTACACTAAAAAATCACAAAATTGAAAATTCTCTCTCAGAATCGGGCTTTTATAGTGGCGCAGCTCTGCAGGTATTATAGAAGATTCCTATCTTATTTGAGACACATAGGCCACCCAGTGGCGGATCCACCGGAGGGGGGGGGGCACGGGGCACGTGCCCCCCTCAGTTGCCTTTTTTCATCAGAACTTAGATCGGAACATAGCCAAAAATTGCTTTCACTGATGCTTCAAATTTTAAAAGTTCAAAGGCGTGCCTGGCTATTTTTTCTCTCAAAACGTTACGTAGCTTTAGTTTTTAGTTCGATAGGAACTCTTTCATTTTTGATACCTTGATCTACTTTCGATCTTCTCTCAACAATCTTTCTTTCGGACCTTCTTCTTTTTTTATTGTTTTTTGTTTTGTTTTGTTTTTGTTTTGTTTTTTTGTTTTGTTTCGGATAATTTCTCTCAAAATACGTTTTACCAGAAAACCGATCTCCGCTTGATCCTTTTTTGATCTCCATTCGATACTTTTTTTTCTTTCTTTAAAAATTTCTTATTAAAAATGTTTCTTTTATCATCTTATTTCGATACTATCTCATTTGAATTTGATTCTTTATCTTCCAAGGCCCAACGAATTTTCGGAACGGAAGATCCTTGTTCTTTAACGTTTGGTGGAGTCTCGACCAATCAGAAGCGAGGATTTGTAACTTGGGGTCGAGAATAAGGGACCGTGCGTCCATACCAATACTTGGGCAGAATACATATTCTTTTGATGCTTTTACTTTCGACCTATACTTCGATACTTTATCTTTCGATTCTTCTTTTTTCAATACCATTTTTTTTTAATTTTCTTTCGACACTGCCTCAATTGACCCCTTTTCTATAAATTCTTTCTCAATTCATACTTCTTTTTTGGTTTTTTTTTCCAGTTATTTTTCTTCGTGTAAGTAAGTAACATTCCTTTGAGTTTTTGACAGTTTGTACTTTGATGCCATTTCTTCTGATACTAATATACTTTCGATCTTCTTCCAACGATGTGCCTCTATTTTTCGATATTTTTTCTTGGATTACTTCGACTTTTGGTGCCCCCCCCCCCCCCCAATGCAGTGGCGGATCCAGCCCTCGCGAACGGGGGGGGCAAATTTTGGATTTTCGCCCCTAAATGACCCCCTTTTCTTGTTTTCACTCTGGCTTTGCCCCTTCCTCTCCCCTCTTTTCCCACTTTTTGGACCGAAAGGGGGGGCGATCGCCCCCTTGGCCCCCCCTGTATCCGCCAATGCCCCAATAATTTTATCTGTGCCCCTTATTATTATTATTAGATTTTGTTTGTTTGTTTAAGAAATTGCTCGACAGTTCCTTATTTCGTGTCTACATCGCATCTACTCCATGGCCCTCATTTGTTGAAAACTGGGGGGCTGGGGTTGCCATTTGTCGTTTGAAATGACTTATTATTGACTTGACTTACTTGTTGAAACTCCTTCATTTCTTAGGGTAGGCAAAAACAGTACAGTTGCATAGGAATGACCAGATTAGATCTGCACTCAGCAGATGGTAGCGTTCTAGAATTCAACCATTTACTGCATCCGTGCAAAAAAGATTACATTACCCTGTGATACTGTATATCTATGTACATTGGAGAGTGCTGCTATTCATAATCTTTTCTGCATCGAGACAATAAAGGGATGAATTCTAGAACGGTACCAATGCCTGTTTTGTCGTCGACGCGACCGACGCGACCGCGACGCGCGTATACGCCGCAATATTACGGTGTCACGTCATGCCGATGCGGCATTGGTCGAATCATTGGTCTCGTAACGGATAAGCAAATTAGTATAGTAGTATGAGAGCAGTATGCAGTTCATTAATAAATGAGGAGCATAACGCGTGGGGATCTCAAAACTTCCTCACTGCTCTTCCGAGGCATCGCTCAATGTTATTTTAAGTGAAATACAAGCAGTCCTGTCGTCCTGTCCATCTCGGGAGCTTTCCTTGCGCCAACTACGCAAAGGGCTCTTAAAACTTCCACTCTGTTCTTCCGGGGCATCGTCAATGTGATTTTGAATGGGAAATCATACTTACAAGCAGACCTGTTCATCACGTGGGCTTCCGAACCTACATTCCTGAAACGCCTGTTTTAATAACGCTCTTTCTGAGTGTGGTCAAGTGAATAGAATGACTGCTAGCTTTCCTGCATTTGGTAGCAAAAATTCCGATTCCTTTCCAGTGGCGGATCCAACCAGGGATTTGCGCACGGGAGGGGGGCGAATTTTGGATTTTCGCCCCTAAATGACCCCCCTTTCTTGTTTTCGCTCTTGCTCCCCCCCTCTCCCCTCTTTTCCCACTTACTGGGCCGAACGGGAGGGGCGACCGCCCCCTTCGCCCCCCTGTATCCGCCAGTGTTCCTTTCGATTTTTTCCCTTCTTACGCAGCCATAAAAAATTGGGAACGTATTTTGAAAAGGGAAACGTACCTATCAGCAAATAAAATAAATTAGAGGACAAAACCGTTTTGTGTTTAAAATTTGTCAAATTTTTCAAGCATTCACACCGAAAATACGCAAATTTCCCTCCCCCTTTTAATCAACCCTAATCACTAATCATCCTAAATGCAATCAAAATCGTGGTTGGGGCAGGGGCAATATCTGAATGCGCCCATCACGGCCTATCTTCATTTTCCCCTCTTACTATAATTCTATTAAAACCAGGGGTAGGGTGATTCTTATTTTTTAGAATTCCGTAATTTTTTTTTGCGAACGCTTGATTTTTTGTTCTTTGTGGTCTAAAAGATAGACTCTTATCAAGAATTTTGAAAAAAAATTAATTCTAAATGAACGCTCAACCACAAAAAGGGCGTAAGTACCAAATATGAATTTTTGGATGTCTTAACAGTCAATTATGGTGTGAAATAGCCATTTTTGATCCTGAGGACCTGAAACTCTCATTATTTTTGGCATATCTGCAACTTAAAGACCGCACAAAAGTCCATTTTATGATATGCGTAAAATACTCTCGCCGCGCTCCGCCCGTTTGAGCAGCATCACCTGTCACGGTTGGCTTCAACAAAAGTTGAATAAGACATCGCTGGACCGCTCGGATCTTTTCGGGAGCTTAAAGTAGGATATGAATATGTTCCTCGAGCTCTTCGAAAAAAAATCGGTAATTTTTTTTATTTTTTCAACCCCTATCCTGTGATACATCGTTTGAAAGGGCATAAAGTTCTAAGACTTTTGTCGCAAACCGCGGAGGTCGATATCGTTTTTCGTTTTCGATATATCAAAGGTCAAAGTTCGATTTGGACCCATTTTCAAAAAAATCATTTCTCCTCTTTGAGAAGTCGGATTTTAAAAAACTAAGTGCCTAAAATACTCTAAATAGCAAGCCTTTTCCAGAAAAAAAAAAAAAAAAAATGTGATGTATCGCTAGATGCGGGTCGTCACTCGGAATCTTTCAGATAGTCCCCCTGAGGGGGATGGGCAAGAATGTTGAAAATGTTTGGGGGCAATGTATCCAAATTTCGACTAATTTTTTGTTGAAATTGCATTTTTTTTTTTTTTTTTTTTTTTTTTTTTTTTTTTTTTTTGCGGTCGAAACCGCACGCAATTCTACGTACGCACACTGCCGGGACCATATATTTTTTGGTCCCAGAAGCCTCGTAAATTGCTTATGTTAGTTCCAACAGAGCGATTCCACCTCTTGACCGAGCTGAATCGAGTGTTAGTATACTTTCTTGCAACGCCCATCATTTTATTAATGATGTTCCACGAGTTCCTGAAATTATACTTAGCGGTGCATTGATGCCCATTTTTGTACAAATACCGGAAGGTGAGGGCGTCCCGAGAGACCCCTATATTTTAACTCAATAGATTTCGAGTTCATTTTACTTACCTTAGTCAGTCACCATGACGGATTTCTCGTGAGATCTCTCAAAAGTACGTAAATCCAGCTATAATGATTTGGACGTGCTGGCATAAGAATATGTTGTACTGTATAGAGAATCGAAAATTTCATTACATAATGAAAATATGCTAACAGTAAGATTATCCCTCTACAATACATACTACACTCATCAGCGGCTGGGTAGCCGAAGGGCAAGGCCGCGCGCTATTTTGTCGAGCTTTACCTCAACAGTGCTACCAACGTGTTCACTTATCTACTAGTTAACTACCTACTGACCTACTTTCTAAAAGTGCATCAAAAATGCATCCAAACTGTTACCACATTCTAATTTCTTGGGGGGTGAGAAATATTATGAGTAAATTTCATTATTTTGAACTATAACTGTTCACGTGGACCTCTAGGTGTCCCTTGTCATGAGCTCGTATACAATTTTTTTCATTGCTTGGTTAAGGTGACAAAGGTCGTACCTATAGGAAATTTTTCCTCGATTGGTCACTGATCATTGATCAACAAACCAGTTTTTATGAGAGGTTGTTTTTTGTTTACATGTTTGGTGTTTTGACAGTTTCGTTGTTGTTTGCAAATATCACGAGTAACGCACGGTTACTTGAGAAATATCATTGTCCGACAGTTCAAATTTTCATTAAAAACTTTGACAGTGAATTAAATGTTTCTGTCAAGTTTCTTGAACCTCAGTGTCAACAGTGTCACGTAACGAACTGCCTAGCCAAGGCCCCCGCAGTTGCTTACAGCTAGATTCTTCTTATCAGCTGATTTCATGATCTGTTATCAAAAATATTTTTATTACTTTTTCATATTCTGATAACGCACTTGTAGCCTTTTATCAGTTTCGAAATTTCAGATCAAAAATTCATAATCGACGAAAAACATAATTGCAATTCTCCCCCGTTATCAGTCTTTATTACTTAATATTTTTATTGTCTCGGTCTCATGGTGCAAATAGTGATAGTTCGTTTCGACCTTTGCGATTTGGCACAGATTCATTTTTCTTGTGAGTGGCATTGTGCAGTGGATGATCATTTCATTTCTCCGCGAGCTCCAACAGTTGAAGCTGAGAAGCTCTCAATTCAGCTTGTCTAGTGCGTGAAATTCATCTTGCTGTGTTTTCGTGCTTCTCCCGATTCGAAGCGAAGTGTTAAAATTCTCGTAATTTAAACGGGTCGAAATCGTTGGAGCGCTGTGATTGATAAGTTCGTGTTTATTTGTTTACGATCGTATTGTCTTCTCCTCTGATTGTGAGTTGTTGTCAAGTGTTTGAAAAATTCGATAGCTGTGTTACAAACGCTACAGCACAATGTCGGGCGTCAAGTTAATGAGAGGATCTTTCAAGGATACCAGGCAACTCCTGAAACGATGTGGGAGTGCCACTCATTTCTGCGATTTCGCTGTCGGCAGTCGAGACGTGATCGTGACAACGCCGAAAATGTCAGCGAAGAGTGAAATAAACGGGAAAAGTTATCATTCTTGTTCAAAATGCGTTACGTTAGAAAATATGAATCCTGCCGTCAAAGTGATGGAATATGCTGTCAGAGGCCCTTTAGTAATAAGAGCTGGAGAAATCGAAAAAGAATTAGAACAGGTTAGAAATATCTTTATTTTACAGATATGTGTGTCACAAGTGGTCGTAATATTGATACTAATTTAGCAGGGCTTCTTTTCTATTTTCCACGAAGTATTGCATTTTCTTTTTGCTCCATTGGCTTTGCCCTTTATATTTTCCATCTTACTGAACTGATGTGATAAATGTCCACTTTCACCGGAGTTCAGCTTGCTTGTAACTTACCTTATCAGCCACTCATTGCAGAGGAATGGGTGCTGTAAATTAGCCTTCTGAATTGCCTCCTAAATTCCTTCTAATTACTTACTTCTCATGTTTGAATTCTGGACTTGTTTATATTACTCAAGTCTTCACAGTTAGCTCTCTTTCGTTGATCCAGGAACGATATGGGGCCACCTTTGTAGTAAACATAAACCATCAAGTCACTGCGACTTAGGCTGGTTCACTCAACCCTAGCAGAGTTCATCATCAATCAAGCTTAATTTGCTGCTTTTCAGCTGTCTTCAAATGATTAAAGTTGGGGTGATTCTAGTGGTTCAGTTAGAATATTTACTTTTGACTCATTGACGTAGGTCTGTCAAATTAATTACTGGAAAGATTACGGATCATGCACTTTTTGCTAGAAGACCCTCTTGTTGTAAGCAGGATTTTTCCGGATTTTTCTCCCTTATCTAGTCTTTTGTTTGTGAATTAGGTCACAAAAGTAAGGTCTGGTTTGTTATGACGTACTTACATATTTGATGTCAGAAACAATCGTCTAGTTGAAAGTAGTGGCACCTTACTCTTCTGCCATTAGTTTGTCGTCCAATCATTGATTGATTTATCAGATGGAAGTTACTCACGTGTGTCCATAACTGATGTTTCAAAGAAGTTTGAGAGTGGAAAGCCGTGCATCTGCAGTCTTAGATACATTTTTAAACAGGAAAGAAATGGAACTGAAAAGAGTGCTACACTGTTCTACTGCGGTTAGTCAGCGTTGAGTGTTCCACTGGAATGGAACAAAACAAGATAACTATAACAGAAAATGATTCCACCGATCGCAAGTCAGTACTTCGTTCCATCTCGCTTTCCATATAAAATATTAACAAATGTCCAGCTTTACTGGTTTATCCACAACACTCTTAATGGAAGGGACGGTTTTGGATGTTTTCCTTTTGGAAATCCCGTAACCTGTACCATCAATTAATATTGTTATGAAAGCACTTTTACGGTCAATGTGCTTTTTTGTAAAGTGCGTTTACTGTCGATGACCTCCTTTTGTAGAAGTTCTACAACAGTGGTTGAATTTTTTGGAAATGTTTCCACAATCGATGACCCTTTCTTAAGTAATAATGCTTCCTGAATCAAGGAACATCCAGTTGAAAAATCTGACAAAAGTAATGTGCTGCTTCCTCAATTTTTAGGCCAGTGCAGGTGATTGGAAATTTTTTGTAACCTTCGGTATGGAAAGGGATTTCTCCCCAACTCTCCAAGGAGGCATTTATTTTTAGATTGTCAAGGTTCATGACTTTTATTTGAGCAACCTTGATTTGCATGTGATATCAGCCCAGTGAAGTGATCTGTATTCAGGGTTGTCAAGAGGGGGAGGGGCCAAGAGGGCACGCTACCCTGAGCCCCCAATCCACTGGGCCATGATAAGGGCCCACAAATCATGTTTATGTATGGACCAACTATAAAGCTGCAGGCTCTTGGAATCCTCTTGACAGCCAAAAATAAATAAATAAATGAATAAATAAAAACCTAATGATTAAAGCTATTTCTCTTTAGCATTTTTAAAGAATTACTTAGGTCTGAAGAAAAGTTAGCTTTTTTGCAATAAGATAAGATAATTTTTTATCCAGAAAATATTTTAACAAAAGGGAAACAAAAATTACCCTGCGGAAATCTTGTGCGGCAATCTTGTTGATAGTGAAACAGAGTGTTCACAAATTCTAGTTTTTTTTCTAATTACCGCTCTTATTAGCTAGAATAGGACAATCGTTGGCGGATCCAGCAATGTGGCAACCTATCATTCTTGCTATTTGAATGTATGATGAAAGATCGATTCTTCTTGGGGGCAGTAAGTAGTCCTTTTGTTAATCGATTGTTTCTCATGCAGCCTAATGGGAAGAATGCACAGTTGTCAGATTGCTGGAGATCTGCCCTTGAGGACAATAGTAAATTAAAAAAATTAGCGTAAGAAGTAAGTAAGTGGGAAATAACTGTCTCATTTTCTTCCTCAATGCCTTTCACCTCACACCTCAAATGATGGTTTCAATGCACTTCTTCTTTCGTGTAATTCTTTTTACTTTTTTATTTCTCGGAGGATTGAGATCGTATTTTGATCTTAAAAAATTAAAAAATTGAGTTAGCTCCCCCACCCCCTCCTGGATGCATACTTGTTTGAATAGCGAGATATTTTCCAGCTCCTCAGCAGCTTTTCTTCCTTTTCTTTTTTCCCTTTATTTTCTTATTTTTGGCTTTAGAGGAAAGGCTTCAGCCCCCTTCCTTAGCCCTGCCCTCGATGGTGGGGGGGAGGGAGCAGGGGGTTGGCGAGGGCCATTCAAGAATTTGAGGATGTTGTGGGGTTTTTTTTTTTTTTTTTTAATCCAATTTCTAGATAAATGCCCATTGAGAGCAAAAGTCATCGTTGTCTAGCTCTGACTTGCAATACATTTTCTTTCATATTTACTTATTTTGGTTTTACAATTTTCAGCCTCAATAATTTTGAAATTTAAGGCGACCTCTCCTAATGTTTGGTTAAATTTTAGCTGTAAATTTTTGCATAGCTTTTGTGCTAACAAACCTAAAAATCTCATTACAATGGGTCTAATATACACATTTTTATTGGGGAGGGCTCCATCGACTGGAAGGTTTCCCTTTCGGATTTCTCATAGGGGCCGGTCCTTACTCCTTTTTTCCGGTAACTTTTTGGGGCCCAATCCAATCCTGGGAGGGGGGGGGAGGTTCGACCATGCAGTCTTCTGTAATTGGCTCATGGTATTCTTTAATCAAGTATTTCTCTATATCGCCACTGGATCCCTTTGGCAGCTGTAGAAATTCCTTTGCATCTTTTATTCTTTTTTCTCTTATACTTTAGTGTCTTGCTGCTTAATTGAAACGCAATTTTCTGAGCTTTTTTGCTTGAAATCTCGTTTTGTATAAGAAGGCTCAAGAAATCCCCCATTACAATCATGAAAAATTGGCCGCAAAAGTCAGTAAGATTTTTTACTTGCCTCTCAGCATACATGTGGGTCTGTTTGCTTTGACAGTTTAGCGCTAATTAAAAAGACTGCTTTGATACTGAGAGAGAAGCGCACCTACATCTATCTGAGGTGAAAAATTAAATAGAATAATGTAAAGACCTTGGAAAGTTGCACAATGACTCATAGATTAAGAAATTGCTAGTGAAGCATGAATTGTGTTCTAATTGATTGACTAAGATAAATAGTGTTGTTTTTGAATGATCACAGGTAGTTTTGATGCTTGATTACGCTTTCACCTCTTGTGTAATGCAACAGATTTCTGTGTTGTTTATTATCATGACTTAGAAATGTTGTGATTAAGACTACTTGAATGTTTTATCGATTAACTAAAATCCTTGTAAATTGAAGTCCCCTTTCTTTGTCACTAGATCCTTTGCTCATTTCAATGAGGAATATGGCAGTCGATAGTTTCGTCAAATTTGAGGTCAATTAAAATTCGGGATTTTTTTGATTTACGGAAACTTGAAGCTTTTTGTTTCAATCTGCCAATCACGATCGCTCTTTGTTTGCCAGCGTGAGTGGTGATCCAGCTCCTTGCTCAGCTTAGACCAATTTTTTAACCAAATTTTGATGAGACGACGGGAGAAACAATGAATGTTATATTTTTTTAGCCAGCTGTGTTAGCCAGCCTGGTTCAGACATTCCATTGAAACGGATTAGAATAGGCCAGCCACTCTCAAAAGTCTGTCCACCAATTGCAGTTACTTTAGAACAATTTTGAGTAACCACAAGTAATGCGTTCCATCCTGTTTTATAATTTTTCAAAAAATGTAAAAAATAGCCTTTTGCTTTGAGTATTCGTGATGTATGCATATTACATGTTTCATTAATAAGGCAATTTTTTTCTACCTTTGGCAAGCCTTTTCACTCTTATAATTTCAACATTTTTTTTTTTTTTTTTCCTATCAGATGTTTTTAAGTTCAACATTGAATTGCTTGAAGCATTGCTTTCAAGTGTCCTTGTTAGAGGAACCGATACCAACGTTTTTCTGGGGGAGAACCCCAGTTCCCAGGGGCTCAGAATCAGTGGCTTAGCCAGGAATTTTTCGAGGGGGGGAGGTCCGTGGTTCTAAGTTTGTCAAGGGGGGGGGGTCTGAAGACCAAAATTCGGTTGAATTCCTTTTCAATCGTAAAAAATTACCTTTTTGTCGGGCAAAGTGGGTGGCCAGGAGGGTCCAAACCTGCTGCATTCCCCCATAGCTACGCCGCGCCACTGCCGTCAGAATGTGGGGGATAGTGGAAGGGTTGCATCAAATCGGAAAAAGTATGAACCCTCTTGGAAATCCAAGGAAGCTATTTCAGTTTTGTTTTTGTTTGCAAATTTTCAGCCTTGCTTTTGTAACGAAAGTCGGAAATGTTATATTTTATATGAATATTTAACTCTCTGAAGAGTGGAAACCTGGAAAACGCTCTGTTTTGCCCCCCCCCCCCCCCCCCTTCCCACCATTATAATATTTTATCTTCAGACTATAAATTTTTGATTATAACATAAGCTCACCTCACTTCTCTCTTTCTCTTTTTATTATTTTTTCCTTTATCTCTGAAGTTTGGACTTCTACTTTGTTCAACCTTGCGAAAGAGGTGATCTTTTGTGGCTTTACCGATCAAAATTTCAACGACTGTTTTCACTAATAGAAGCATTATTGAGTTTTATTAATTTTAGCTTGTATCTTTCGGAGCACATTTTAAGCGCCTACTTCTACTTTGATTCAGAGTTCATGCTTCATTGCTCAACTTGATAAAATTTAATCTCATATTTTCTCTTCCCTGTATCGCCCTCTTGAGTTGATCGAAACTCAGAGTACAATCAAATAAAAAAATGACTGCCTATCCTGGAGTTGAATCTTGAAAAAAATCACATGCTCGCAACTTGATTGATTTTTGTGATGTTTCAAGTCAAGTACTTTTACCACTCGGTGTGTTCTTAAAATTGCTGTTCCGAGATGTTGATATACTGAATTGGATAGAATTTTCTCCTGATAGTAACCTGTCGAAGGTGGCTCATGCTACTTGGCAACATAGGATTCTCCCATTTAAATGTATGCAAAGTAAACTATTCTTGATGAGATAATCTTTCTCACATGAAATACTTTTTTACTACGAGCTGAGCTGCCACTTAAACCGAAGTATCATCAGATGTTGCCAATTTTTGCACCATCTCTATCAACTAGCTCGAAAAAATCTGGAGCTTTCAGATTGTCGTCTCTATCAACTAATTTTAAAAAATCACAAATTATCAGATTCTCAGGAAATTTTTAAGTTCGTTTACCGACAGGTTTATCCAAGGACCATTAATAATAGACCGGTCTGGTAGCAAGTGCTCAAAGATTATAGTTGTAATCTTTGAGCCAGTGGCGGCTCTTGCAATTTGGCAACCATGTTTGCCCTCCATTTGAATCTGTGTACGTACAGCAATAACCAATTGATTGTTGTTGAAGCAGCGCTTCATTATCAAATTGATTGTTTTATAGAATTAAATGGAGATAAAACATGTTGCCAAATTTCTTGGAGCTGCCATTGCTTTAAGCGTTTCCCAATTTGGGAAGAAAACCCATGAAAATCAAATTTAGGGGGGGGAGGGTGAATGAAATGGGGAATTGATGGGCCGCCTACACATTATGCATATGGAATGAAGCTGAAAGATTTCAGCGATACCTGACTGACCTGTTATTTTAATGAATCTTGATTTTTCCCCAACTTAGATGCATGGTTTGTGGGCTTCTGTCTCAAGTCAAAAACATTTAAAATTTTGGATTCTATCATTGTTCCTTTTGTATGCCATTTTAAGCTACTTTCAGATTAAACTCGATTCTAATCTTTTCAAATGGCCAATGTAATACTTGATTTTTCCTTTTTCTTTTTTTGTCAGCCAGCTGAATAAGACCATAGGCTGATACAGGAATTTGTCCATCTCTCTCTCTTTTCCCAAGCGTGATAGAAAAGGATGGAGATAGAGGCTCAAGTCATGTGATGGCCCCCTTTGCCATCTTTTTCTAACATTTGTATTCAAATTGGAAGAGAGGGAGACAGGCGTTCCTGTATCGGCTGATGGAGAAGACCTCAGGTGTGGATTCATGCTTTATGAGCAGCTTTGTTATCAAAGACTTTCTTTACTTTATTTGGAACTGTTTTTACTCAATTTTCGGAATTAACTATTTTTTAGCTAATTACGTGAATTACTTTCGTTAAACCATCCTGCCTTCCTTTTATCATTAGCTTTAAATCTAATCTATTTCTTGCTATCTTGTTTCTCAGATTTATTTATTCAGAGGAATCAACTTTTGAATAATTGGATCAGGTGTATTGAACTGATAGCATTTTCTTCTGTTCTTATCAATCAATTTTATGTTCACAGGGTGCGAAGAAGCCATTCACAGAAGTATTAAAAGCAAATATAGGTGATTGTCATGCTATGGGTCAAGTTCCTATTACATTTATCAGACAAGTAAGAGCTTTTTTTTTTAAGTCTGTGTAAAGCGCTTTCTTTCCAATTATCTAATTAATTTAATTAGTGCAGAAGATTCTTTACATTTTCCTAGTCATGATCCTCCAGCTTTCTCTGAGCTGTAATGAGGGGCTCAGTCCAAGGGCGTCATATTGGGGGGGGGGGGGTAATTTCCTTATCCCGAAATTTTGGCTCACACAGAAAATTCTTGAAGCAAATAGGAAGAAAAAGTCAAATTTAGCGAGTATAGGATGAGAAAGTTAGGAAGTTAAAGGAAGAATGTGAAACAAAAAAGTATTTTACCGCCAGACACGTGCCCAAATTGAAAGTGAAGAAGGACATTATGGTCATCAAGGACCTCGGAGGTCACGGCTTCAGGGATCAAATGCATGAGAAGAAAAAGAATGAAAGAAAAGAAAAAAATTGATTTTTGCCCCCCCCCCCCCCCTGGCAAGACCTCAATTGGCGCCTCTTAGAGACTGTTTTTAATCTTTAAGGTAAAAACTGCACAACTCTAGGAAATCCTACCCCCCACAATAGCCCCCTCCACTCCTACAAGTGTGTGTTTGATCGGCCCCTGCTTGTTGACGTTGACAATTCCTTGAGTCTGCTGAATTCCGTCAGCTGTAAAAATTTAATGATTCCTTAATTAACAGAATGGACTGACAGACTGGATGTGCTTCGAAAGCAGGTACACTAGCTACACTTATACCCGAACAATAAATAATTTTACTTTGCTTGGACTAATCCAAACTGCTTAAAATGAACAGGCAGTCGTGATCGTGATGTTTATTATATCCATTCTGGCCTGATCTAAAAGATGTAACTTTTCCATAACAAGTGTAAACTCAGACGAGGTCGCTAAGCAGTTAATTAATTGATTAGGTAATTGATGAATTAATTTATTAACTCGCATGTGGCGGTATCCTTTCTCTATTCTTTTTTAATGGGCAGTACGTGAGCAGCGAGTTCCTCCATTCTGTCTAGGCGTTGACTCTCCTTTTCTATTTCCAGTTGTCTGTCTTTCACTTGGACAAGCAACCAACCATAAAAAGCATAACCAGCCTAGTGTTTAGATATCTGAACTTTAATTCTACCATTAGATCATTTAGATTACACCATTTTGAGCAGTATTAGTAGAAGTATGTTGGTACACAATGGGGCTCTAGCCAGCTTTTTCTGCAGATGAATGAACTTACCATGATGGGGTAAAATCCAGCAAAAATAAGGATGGAGGCACTGAAAAATTTAGAAACCCATTCATTAATTCAATAAAAGCTTTAAAACTTGCGACTCCAATGACAAAGAGAAATATGTATCTACCAGCAGAGGATCCCCATCTATGCTTCGGCCGCTTTCCTAAATTTCATTATTCTCGGATAATTTGAATGAAATAACAAGTTTGTTTTACATCGGTTCGGTCATAATTTTTGTATGGCATTTTGAGCTGACAACCATTGAAATTGGTTTGGAATTGAAATGGTAATCCATTGAGGCAGCGTTGGCCGTATGTTTAATGAATGCAAGTGAGACCTGCTAAAGGACACAACTCTTTATCACTCGCCCTCAACGAGCATTTAAGATCAAAATAGCTTTGATGAATTACGACTTGAATTTGCCACTGTTTTTATTGGTTGTAGGAATGTAGGCGCAAAAAATCCGTAAAAAAATTACAAACCTGCTGATGCATGATAACCTTGTTATTTCATTCAAATTATCCGAAAATAATGAAATGTAGGAGCTGAAAGTTCATTTAGTCAGCAGGAAAAGCTTTCAAGAGCCTCATTGACTTCCTAAGGAAAATGATACTAAGTGGAAAAGTGCCAGCCTTTCTTTTCATTATGTGCATCATTAGTGTCTGAGTGAAGCCCTTATGAACTTGGGATTCAATTAATCATCCAGTCATTATTTACCATCTCAGATCGAAACCTAATAAATGTCTCTACATCCAGACATAAGAAGTTGTATAACTTCGGGTTTTGTTTGAAGGGAAACACTCTAATTAGTCGCAATTGCTCAAATAAGCAGAGTTGAGATCGAATAGCGTGTTCTTGAAACCAATTTGGGTAGTAATTAATTTTGAAGATTTGATTCCTTATTTAAAGTCTTTACTCTTGAAATTCCTCTAGTGTTTTCCTGTTCTTTCTCTAGGTTTTAGCATGTGTGACCCTACCTGAACTTCTAGATGATCCAAAATATCCAGAAGACGTTAAATCTAGGGCACGAGCAATTTTGAAAGGTTGCCGTGGAGGCAGTGTTGGTAAGTTTACTTCTCAATTGGAGGATTGTGACCTCCTCTTGTTTATTTCTTGTCTCTATTAACTTTTTTAAGCTAAGGATGTTAAATTCCTTAAAATGCTTAAACGTCACAACCATTACATTTTTAGGGTGGAAAAACTTCCCTGTAAAACGGAAAATTGTCCTTCAAATATTTTTGTTCTTGGATTTTTACTGACGTCAATGTGAGCCCTTTAAGCAGTTTCAGTTTACAGAAGTATTAAGGTGCAAAAAAAAATTATGAAACCTTTCTTGGAAACTCATCTAACTTGATGTGTTTCGAAAAATTTAGTTTACACCTTCAGCGGATATTGAATCAGAGTCAGAGCTGATCTCTGCTGAAGATGTAAGCAAGCTAAAGCAAATTGCTCTCAAATTATTTTGAGTGCTTATGGAACTGAGTGGTTTTCAGATTTTCAGTTTTTTAGTCAATATACTTATAGTTAGTTCATGCCAATAAGCTATAATTATCTGTAGAGGGGAGCGCTTTGTTACAATTGCCAAAGTGCCGTCCAAAAGTGAGGCAAGCATGGATGGTTTGTTTTTTCTTAGTTTTTAACCTTTAATCAAAGATTGTAATTGATTGAAATGAAATTGGTTTCAAAAAAGTGCTGCGTTTAGAGCAGCCTATCTGGACCCAGAATTTAAATAAAACTCCATGGTGAGAAAATGTTGCACCTTTATATTGTGTCTGTTTCTTTATCGTGAAAACCCTTCTCAAAGAAATAGGAATGATGTCAGTTTCTGTGTCCAGATAGATCCTCAAGACTTGCACTTTCAATTCAACTCAATTTCAAACAAGTTTGTCGCAACATTTAAAGTTCAAAAATAAGAGTCAAACAAACTGAGCCTGCGTAAAATGTTCATCAAGGCTTCTTCAGTATTGTCTTCAAAATTGCGGTCCGTAAGTTCATACCATCACTTCACTAAAATGATGGCTGTTTGTTTTAGGTTCCTACACAGACTCCCCAGGTATCGAAGTCATTCGCAAACACGTTGCAGAATATATACAACGACGAGATGGTGGTGTGCCAGCAGATTGGCAGAATGTGATCCTTTGCGCCGGAGCCTCTGACGGTATTAAGGTAAAGCTTACTTGTAATAATCCAGTTTTACTCTATTTAAAGAAAACCTATCACAAAATTTACCTCTATGATCCTGCAGTCCCAATCAAATTCGAATGCAAAAAAAAAAAAAAAAAACAAAAAAAAAAAATTGTCTCACCAATATGTTTGAACTGCCACTTTAGTGTGCCATAAGCTGGGACTGCTAAAGCTATCCTCAAATTCCCTTTGTGAACATTCATACGAAAAATGGTCAAGAGGAAGTTGGAACTTTGCATGAAACAGAGATTCTTTTGTACAAATTTTAAAATGTGTCCAGTTTTGTACCAATGGAAAGCTGTCCATGGGCTGTTTTTCCGAAGATGTTCTTTAACTCCTACTAGGATGTTAGAATAAAGGTGTAACTTGGTGGGACTTATGTTTAGACCTCTCAAAAGCCAAAAAACCAAAAACTCTAATTGGAACTGGAAATTAGGCCTATGGAGCTCTGGTATCATTTTCTGGAGATACTGTCAATTGAGAAAAAAAGGTGTTGAGGACTTCACCTCAGAAGAATGGTGTACGTAACGTCTGTTTTCATTCCTTTGCTTTCGAATAGAATTAGATTTATTTGCTAATAATTTACTGAAACATAGATATGCTACTTAGAAGTACTTACAACTTACATATATTTTTCTTTTTAATTTTTTTAATTTTGTGGAATTTTAATTAGTGCTATCAGCGATTTAAAGGTCAATTCAGGGGTAAAATCTCAAAAATAATGTTGATAGCATTAAAAAGTCACAAAATCTACTCCCAAACTCATGAACTGCTTTAAATGTGCGAGTGCAATGGCAGCGTTGGACACTATTAATGGGAGATTCCTATCTTAATTTCGTCACTCTCTCTTTGCTGACTAGAATGATTCATAGAGTACTAAGGCACCTGAGTAGTGATCCACATCTGATTAATGGTACCGTGACACTTAGTGACATTGGTGTCAAAGGAAAGTTGTTTTTTATTGGTCACTTCTCGATGGAGTTTCAGTATTATTAGATGGGAATCTCCAATTATTAGTGCTCCACGCTGCGACTACGCTCGCGCATTTAAAAGCATTTAATGAGTTTAGTAGTGGATTTTGTGAGTTTATAATGCTACCATCAATATCTTTGCAGGTTTTTACATCAGAATCAACCCTCAAATCGCTTACAGCAAAAGTCTGCAACAGCCCCATTGGTATTGTCCGCAGCTGAAAGAATGGCTGCATTTTTGTTCGTTCTAAAACTTACGCTGTCTTTTCAAATTTCTTTGTTTGCAGTCAATATTGAAATTATTGATTGCCAAAATTGATAACAAGCCACCTGGCGTTCTGATTCCGATTCCGCAATACCCTCTCTACACTGCGTCTCTAGCTGAATTCCAAATGACTCCCATCGGTTACTTCCTTGATGAGCAGCAAAATTGGGGTTTGGACATTGAAGAACTTGAAAGGTCAATAAATGAAGCGAGGAAGTATTGCTACCCAAGAGCTATTGTCATCATCAATCCTGGAAACCCTACTGGTTAGTATGAAGTAACCACTTTTCTTTCTATGACTCTCTTTAACCCTCAAAGGTTGCAATTTAGAAATGTTCCTTGAGATCTCCTTTGCTTGGCTTAAGGGAAGATTATAAGCCCTATCTTCACCATGGAAATTAAACAAACTTTCTGTATGTATGTTTCAAGACCACTTGAACCCAGGGAGCCATTTTTTTTTGAAATGTGCATCTTGACATGCTGAATAAAGTTAACTTACTGGAGGTTTTTTAAATTAAAATTTCAAACTTTAATTTTTTTCCTGATAAATATCTTGGAAAACAATGTTTTTGGTTCATTTTATCTAGATTTCAAATCCAATCCACATTTCATGCATTTTAAGTTAGTTAACTTTGTTTGTCTGTTAGAGATGAACTTTAAAAAAAAAGAAAAAGAAAAAAAAAAAAAAAAAAAATTAACTCTAGGTGCAAAGAAGCTTGAGTTACATGCACCCAAAATTGAAAAAAACGGAAATTTTCAGAAGAGCAGTTTGAAGTTGGAAAATGTTTTTAAAAAAACATATTACCTTTGATGTTCCTACTCAACAGTCTACTTACCGTATTGTTATGTATAAAAATGACCCTTGAGATTTGCTGAACAAAAAATAAACAAAAAATTGCTCACAATCTTCCCTTAATCTGTTACTCACCTTAATGTTGCATTCTAATGGTTGTTTTTATTTTTTCTAATTTCCAGGACAAGTATTAAAACGAGAAAACATCGAAAAAATTATTAAATTTGCCCACAAGGAGAAGTTGTTCATTTTTGCCGATGAAGTAAGTTAAAT